>PVLC010021782.1:8213-27623 GCA_004027655.1 Graphiurus murinus
AAAAAAAAAAAAAAAAAAAAAAAAAGAAAACCCAGAGGCCAGGATGTGAGGTGGCCCTGCCCACTGCCCGTGGGGATGCGCCAGGCGGCCTGTCCCTCCCTAGGCAGACAGCAGCTGGGGCTGGCGGCTGGACTCCCAGACCACTCAGTGTGGCTTTCCGCGTGTCTGTGTCTGCTGGGTGTCCTCAGTGCCCTGCGGGCCTGGTATACAGTAGGCGCTCAATAACCAGGTGTGGAATGAGTGAGTGAGAAGGGAGCTGCCAGCCAGAGGGTCTCTGATGACGCGTGAGGAATGTCACCCACCGTGGCCCAGGCTCTCCCTGGCACCCATCATCCAGTCCTGCTTTCCCAAACGTCCTACACAGCCTGTGTGTGTGTGTGTGTGTGTGTGTGTGTGTGTGTGTGTGTGTGTGAGACTGAGGATTGAACCCAGGGGCATTCTACCTCTGAGCTACACCCCAGCCCTATTTCATTTTTATTTGGAAACAGGGTCTCACTAGGTTGACGAGAGTCTCTCTACTTGCTGAAGCTGTCCTTAAATCTATATGAGAAATGTCACCCACCATGGCTCAGGCTCTCCCTGGCACCCATCATCCACACCTGGCTTTAGGCAACCACTTTTTTTAAATATTCTCTGAGTACAACTAGTTTTCATTCTCTCTACATTTGCCTCACCCAAAGCAATCAGACACATGACATCATGTTTACATATAATACAGACACACGAAACTATTTTAACATGATTTCAAACTTCACAGAAAAGTTGTAAATAACATTCGTATCTCCCTTTCCCCAGATCCACCAACTGTATGCATTTTGTCCCATCTGCTTTATAATTCTCTCCCTCTACACGTGCTTACCTATGCATAGTTGTATGTTTTTCTAATACAGACTAAAGTAAATGTGGCACTAGGTTGTATTACTATTCCAAAATACTTGTTGCAGCTAGGCGTGGTGGCACATGCCTGTAATCCCAGTACTTGGAGAAGGATTGCAGATACAGGTGGATTACAGATTCAAAGACAGCCTCAGCAACATAGTGAGAGTCTCAGCAACTCAGCAAAATAAACAAACCAAAAGACTAAAAAAAAAGGGCTGAGGATAGCTCAGAGGTAGAATGCCCGTGGGTTCACTACACACACACACACACACACACACACACACACACACACACACACACACACTTTTGCCCTCCTTATCAGGTAGCTCTCTGCAGAGTTGTACTTCCCACCTCGTGGCCTTGTGACTTGCTTTGGCTGATGAAATGCAAAGCAAGACCATCGGTGCCAATTCCATACAGAAGCTTTATGCCTTGTTCTTTTTGCTGCCTTGTGACCAGCATGTCCAAGGCAGGGGCTCTGCCTTTAGCTTCATCCTCAGAATGATAGGAAAAGAATCCAAGCGAGCCCATGATTGGCAGGTAGCATGAGCAAAAATGAACCTTATTGTTGAAGGCCATTGAAATTTGTTGAAGACCATTTGGAAGGTCTTGTTAACAGGGTCACTTGTTACCACAACATTACTTTACGTAAGCTGACAGATACATATGTTGTTAAAATGGGAAAAAAAATGTTTATACACCACCTACAAATGCACAGACACTTGAGAATCATGGTGTTAGCCTTGGTGATTCCAAAAGGTATGATTCAGTGGCCCTGGTTAATAGGGGAAACTGAGGCACATAATGGTTATGTCGCTTGCCCAAGACCTCTCACCTAGGGAAGGTGGCAGAGATGATTCAGGGGCTCAGTCCAGCAGAGAGGCAGTAGAATTTTCCTTCAGCAAAACAGCTGCCAGAGAGCTCTCTCCTGGACAACCTTCTCTTCTCTCAGAGCCTCCTTCTTTTCATGCCCCCAAACCACCAGGAATCCCCTTTTCCCCACCCCCTAGGCTCCATTCCTGAAGGTTCTTTTCTCAGTTGAATGCTAGATGATTCCCGTTAAGGAGTTAGCTGCTAACTCAAGGTGTTAACTGCTAATGAAAGTGCCAGCACTAACTAAGGTATTAGCTAATGCGGATTAACACCTCTTGGGGTGTTGGCATGTTAATAAGGGACATCAGGAAGACCCAAACATGTCAAGAGCCAGAGGAACAGAGCTCAAAAGGTGGCAGACTAATTTGGTCTACAATTGTGAGCTGGGCCCTGAACTAAGACGTGTGGCTAATAATGTGTTGCACTTACAGAGGGCTTTACAGTGTACACAGCACTTGCCAGTTTACAGAGCACCCTGGTTACAAATCACCTCCTCATCCGTCATCTCCCTAGCTCTTTGCATCAGCTTGGTGAGGTTGGTTTGATCTTCCTGACTTACCAATCAAGGGAGAAAGCTGAGGCTCGGGGAGTGTTAATGGGTTATTCCAGGACACACGCCACTTAGTGGGTGAGGGGACTAGGCTAGCTTGCAGGCCTCCCTGGCTCCCAGCCCAGTGATCTTCCCATGGTCTCCAAACCCCCAAACAAGTGGAGCAGTAACCCCTGGGGGCCGGAGCATCTCCACATCTTCCCTCTTCTTGGGCATAAGGTCGGTTCTGACATCACGGAGTTCAGGACAGAGGCCAGGCTGCTTCTTAGAGTACCTGTGCTTCTAGGGTCCTTTCTTGACTAACTTTCTTTGCAGACTGAGCCCAGGCACTCCCTCTTTCTGGAATCCTTCCCAGATGGTCATAGACAGCTTCTCCTTGGGCTGCCACAATATACAAGGTATGTCCTAAGCCTCCACATTGCATTAGAATGATCTGGCCAGCTGGTGTGTCCCCAGCACCAGGCCTGCAGCATAGCAGCTGTGATAAGTGTTTATTGAGCAAATGAACGAATGTCTCCTGTAGTGAGAGAGAACTCACCAACGTGGGCTCCATTACCCACCCTCCCAAGACAAGACTTACACAAAAGGTGGTCTGTGCATTTGTAGGTGGCATGCAAACATTTTTCATTTTAAGAAAAAATGTTCAATATCATTAGCAATCAGAGAGATGCAAATCAAAACTGCACTGAGATTCCATCTAGCCCCAATCAGAATGGCAATCATCAAGAAGTCAAGCAACAATAAGTGCTGGCGAGGATGTGGGGAGGTAGAAACTCTTCTACACTGTTGGTGGGATTGCAAATTAGTGCAGCTGTTATGGAGATCAGTGTGGAGATTCCTCAGGAAATTGGGAATAGATCCACCATATGATCCAGTGATACTACTCCTAGATATCTTTCCAAAGGGACTGAAGTCAGAAAATCATAGTAATATATGCATATCCATGTTTATAGCAGCACAATTCACAATAGCCAAATTATAGAACCAACCTAGGTGTCCATCAATAGAAGAATGGATTACAAAATTATGAGGTACATACACAATAGAATGCTACTCAGCAATAAAGAAGAACAAAATAATGTCATTTGCAGGAAAATGGATAGACCTGGAGAACATTATGCCAAGTGAAATTAGCCAATCATAGAAAGTAAAGGGTCATATGTGAAAGCTACGGAGTAATTGGAATACCAGAGGGACTTCAGATAATGGAAGAGAAACTTTAGTGGAGCCAGGGAGGAGTCTAGAGGAAAGGGAGGAGGGAGAGGGAGGATCAGTGAAGGAATTACTTCCATCAACATTTTGTACCTATGTGAGAATACCACTGCCAATCTCAATGTGTGGAAGGGGGAAATGGGGAGGGAGCTGGGGGAAAGCTCACCAGGTGTTGTGTGCATGTATGTCACTATCACTGTGATATTTATATTATGTGAGACTATAATGCATCAATAAAAGTATAAAAACTAATATTTGTATCTGTCAGCTTAAGTAGTTATGCTGTGTAACAAGTGATCCTCCCTCACATCTCAAAGATCTTCAAACAATAGGATATGAGGTATTCTTGGTTCCATACTGATATTTTAGTATCCATCAGAAGCAGTTGCCCTTGGTATCTTTCTGTGTCTCTGTGTGAGAGTGTGTATAGACCATGAGCACCAACCTAGCACATTGCTAAGGTACTCTGGATGGACCAGTGAGTGCTGCAGCATGGGAATAGGATAATAGGAAAGGGAAGGGAGACATTTCTTGGCCAAATATGTTTGGAAAGTTCTGAGTTAAGAGATACCTATCGCATGACTTCTCAGAACCTTTAAGAGTAACATTAATTGTGCATATGACAAGCCAGGGGGACTGTGTTAAGAACATTACTTCCACTATTTCATTAGTTTATTGTCCTGTCATGGGAAAACGTTATAATCCTGTGGAGAGTCCTGAGGAGTTCCCAGGCTTGGAGAGGGGAAACGAATGTCAGGACCTTGGGGTCGTGGCTTCCATGGACGAAAGGAATTTCAGCACACGCCAGTTAGAGACAAAGACAAGTTTTATTTAGAAACAGTGGGGACACACATTCAAAGGCGAATGCGGGCCACCTCAAGAGTGTGAGAGGCCCTTGGGGTCTTTACAACCCTTTTTTTTTATAGGGGACCCGGAGAGGGCATGGCTGGGGGCACACGGCAGAGATGGGGTGGTACCGGGTGGCCGGTTTCTCTTCTTTGAATCCTTAGGTTCTCACCATTTCGTTGGCAGGTGCTGGGGGATGCTTGAGCTTGGCAAATGGTGAAACTTCCTTTGGGATTTCTGTTTGCCAAGCCTCCCAGGAAGTTTAGGATGAAGATAGGGTTCTGGGTTGACAAATGTGAGACTTCCTTTGGGGATTTTTTGTTTGCCAAGCATCCCAGGAAGTTCAGGTGTGAAGGTAGGCCATTATGATTAAAAATTATAGACCAAGCCTATTGAGGACCTAAGAGAAGGACAGTCCAGATAGGCCATTGAGATTAAAAGTGTGGCCTATGAAGAGCTTTTGCCTAAGGAAGAGCAGACCGTGTAAAGTGAAGTTAAGGATTATGAAGTTTCTAGATTTTAAAACTATATTTCAGTCAGGCGTGGTGGTGCGCGCTTGTAATCCCAGCATTTGGGAGGCTGAGACCGGAGGATCCGGGTACGTGGCCAGCCTCAGCTACCTAGTGAGGCTCTCTGCAACTTAGTGAGACCCTGTTTCAAAATAAAGAATTAAAAAAAAAAATAGGGCTGGGAGTATAGCTCAGAGGTAGAATGCCCCTGAGTTCAATCCCCAGTACCACACACAAAAAATAATAATAATAAAACTATATTTTCCCTTTCCTTTCCAATTCACCTCCTTTCTACCTAATATTTTATTTCTCCTATCCTAGCTCAGTCCGATCAATCTGTTGTCTTCTATTCTGCTGGAATGTGACCTCCCCGAGGACAGGCACCACCTCTGTCTTGTCCCCAGAGCACCCTCGAGCCCGACACACGGTGTAACCTCAGTGGATGTATAAGCGGAGGCATGAACACATGAGCCGGTAACGTGTGTGCTGTTGCCCTGGCCCTGTGCTAGCTGAGGGGACAGAGTCCCACACAGACCCGGGCTCTCAGCCGTTACATGGCTCCTTGTCTTCAGCGTCGCGATGCCTGGCAGATCTGCAGTTCTCGCATGGAGCGTTTCCAAGCTTGGTTTGCATAAGAACCTGAAATCTACTCTGAAATGATGCTCTGGGCTCGAGCAGCTCAGGGCAGGCCCCATCACCCTGGCTTTGTCTCCCCAGATCTTAGCACAAGAGGTCAGAGGGCAGGACAGAGGGAGAAGCTGTCACTGCATCTCCTCAGTGGCTCCTAGCCCTCTGCAGCCCTCCCTCTATGCAGCCCCAGCTCCTGCACTCTTGGAATATCACTTCCTCTCACCGTCCCTCCAGTCTCAGGATCCTGTTCCCCCACAGCATCCTGCTCACATGCTGCAGCACTCGGTGATCCGTAGACAATACCGTGGGAAATCTAGACCGGCAGACATCGTCTGTAGTATCCCCAGCTCTGGTGATAATCGCCCTGTGACCTCACTTCCAAACCAGTATCACTATTTCCCGTGTTCATTTCCCTCTGAGTTCCCTGATGTGACCCTGACAGACACTATCTCCTAAAATAGTAAGTGCAACCATTTAATAAACACTTACCCGGCATCATGAATGGATTCGCGCATGTAACGCTCCTAACAGTCTTCTGAGAGGCAGTCCCGTGGCCATTCCCATCCTGTGGGTGAGCAAACTGAGTCTCGTGGAGGCAAAGTAACTTGTTCTAGGTTGATAACGTGGGTCGCAGGGATTGGAGGCAGACACATTGGGTCACAGTGCTACTTGTCCCCCACCCCCAGGTAACAATAACGGAGGAGCCTGGGAGTCAGGACAACTGAACCCTTGGGCCTTTGAGCTTTTGGACCAGAGAACAGTTACAGCCCCTACGCCTTCAAGAACACTCTAGCCCTGCTAATGCAAGCTGTATACCAGGAACCAGGCACCATCCTAAGCACTTGAAACCGATTAGCTCTTTCAATCCCACAGCCTCCCATGGTGTAGACATTACCATCCTCCGTATGAGGCACAGAGATGTTATTTGCTTTAGATCACACAGTGAAAAGGTGGCCGAATTAGGCTTTGAACCCAAGCAGGCCAGGGCGATCCAGTCCACGCTTTTAGCCACCGTGCAATCCTACCTCAAGGAATTAAGGATTCCACTCATTTAAGTTTTGAAGATTTGATGCTCAGGGCTTGAGCATCTGCGGTTGGAAGCGTCTCCATGCCGGGAGGTGGGCTGTGTTCCTGGAAGGCCGGTGGCGTCTCTCGAGGCTGAGGGAGAGCGGGAAGGAGGGCCTGGCCGGCTTCAGTGAACACGGGCCTGCTGATGTCAGGCTCCTGGCCGTCACTCTTCCTGTTAACCTTGGGGGAAAAACATACTGGTGGCAGATAACAGGCACAAGGGTGTGCCAGCACTCTGCCCGCTCCTGGTCTGATGGATGGGCTACACGGCCCCCCCTGACCTGTGTGTGTACCGTTATCTGCTCGGCCAAGGGAAGCTGTTCATCACGCCGACAGCTCGGCGAGGCGCACCTGCTGGGCCTGCGTCAGCCTGAGCCACTGGCACCCCGGGAATAAAGAGGGGAGGGGTAAGGGAGGCCGAGGGCCAGGGAGGCACAGAGAGGAGGGCCAAGGACCTGGGTCAGTCCAGAGGGTGCTACTGAACTCAGGCCATGACTCCTGACTTCTGTTCCTGGTGGTACCATGGTCATGCTGTGTGACCACAGACTAGTAACTTAACAACTCTGAGCTATAAAGTGAGATTAAACTTTGCCAGAAATGTGGGGATCACTTTTTCCTCCTCCTCATGCTCCACAGCCAGTGCCTAGATCCTGTCAGTCCTGCCTCCCAGGCTGTCATGGTCACATCTGTTTCTCAGCGTCGGCTCCACTGTGACCACCCTGGTCCAGGCCACCTTCGTCTCCTGCCTAGATGATGCCCCAGCCTCTCCCCTGGGCTCCCTGTTTATTTCTTTCCTAACCTCTACTCCATTCCCCACACTCTACAGCTCAGGGAGGTGAAGTGACTAGCCATGGTCACTCAGCTGATCTGTGACAGAGCCGGGCAGGCATCATGCCCAGAATTCAGTGCCACGGCAACTAGAAGGTCCTTATTACAAAGCCAGATCCCATCTCCCCTCTGCTTAAATCCTCCAGTGGCTTCTGGTCACACTTAGAAATCAAACCAACTCCTGCCAGAGCCGTGCAAAAGCTGGCCTCTCCCTCCCCGCCCACCCTCGTGCCACACCTGCTCACCCACTTGCTCACCCGCCCTTCCTCCTCTTGGCCTTTGCACACGCCGCTCCCTCCCGTGGGAATAGCCCCTCCGTCAACTCGCGCCCACCACAGACCTCCTTGGAAAGGTCTCGCCATCCTGAAATGCCACTCCAGTGCCCCCTATCGCCGTCACGGCACCCTGTGTATGACCCTCGGGCACTTATTACAACTTGAGAGTGTACTGTTTATTTACTTGTGTGTTTATTTGTTGTCTGTCTCTCCTACTAGAATGTAAGCTCCAAATGTTGCCGTTGTGACCCTGCATGCTTTCTCAATACTGAGGTGGGTATTGTCCTCTACCCCAGGGCCTTTGCACCAGATCTCCCTCTGCCTGGAGCCTCTTCCCTGCTCTCTGCTCCTGGTTAACTCTATTCACTCTTCAGATCTACGGCAGGTTGTAGTTTGCAAGGATGGTCACAACAATATCTCTCATCCTATATGTTCTTTACAATATGTGACAATGGCCGGGCATGGTGGCACACGCTTGTAATCCCAGTACTTAGGAGGCTGAGACGGGTTTGTGGCTAGCCTCAGCTACTTAGTGAGGCCCTCCGCAACTTAGTGAGATCCTGTTTCAAAATAAAGAATAAAAAATAGGGCTGGGGCTGCAGCTCAGAGGTAGAACGCCCCTGGGTTCAATCCCCAGTACCGCAAAAACAAAAGAAAATAAAACCAGTATGTGACCATCCACTCCCCCCAGGGAGGGGTGGGATGTGTGTCTCCTCCCCTTGGTTGTGACCCTGGAATGCTTCTGGGGTGGGGTCAGGAATGCTGGAGCCCTGGCCACCACAACCTGAGAACTCGATGCCCTTGGAGAGGGCGAGAGGGGAGGGAGAGACGCCCCGCAGCCCTGGGCGTCCCAGCCTCAGCCGCCACCAGACGGAACCTCGAGAGACTCCAGGTCAGAACCGCTCACAGAGCCCTTCCGAACCCCTGGCCACAGAAGCCACGTACAGCAGCCCGCCAACTGTGGCTGCAAGCCGCTAGGTTCATTTCTTACCAGAACAAGATCTCCATCCGGGAAGCCACCTCCCCCAGGCGGCCCTCCCTCACCACGAGCACTGGGTCAAGTCCCTATGGGTCTATCTTTTTTCTTCTTAATATCACATTTGGGAATTATACAGTATTTATGCCAGGGTTGATTGTTGTCTCTCTCTCCTACTGAAATATGAGCTCATGGGTGGGGGTGGGGGATTGTCTTGTCTGCATAGTATCTCCAGCAGTGAACAGCTCCTGGTGCATTACAAGTGCTCAGTAAACACCGCAGACCCAATGATTTCACTGAGTTATTATACCTGCCCTGTAAAGTAGGCTTTAGTACCCCCGTTTTGCACACAAAGAAACTGAGGCACAGAGATGTGCAGTCCTTGCCTAAGGCCACACAGCAGAGCAGGATCTTGGCCTGATTCTCTCTCCTCTCCTGGGCTAGGCAGCAGGATGGGACACTGGCCTGGGATCCTGGATGGGGACCTGAGAGGGACCCCTGTGTCCTTCTGTCTAACCTTTTGTTTAAACTTTTGATATGCCTTTGGAGGAAGAGAGGGCCAGAGAGGGAAAGGGACTTGCCCGTGCTCACACAGCCCACTGCCGTTCAGGCGGGGCAGGACCCAAAGCCCCTCACAGCGCACCCTGCCCGAGCCTGCACCTCAGGAGGCACAGGCGGAGACGGAGAATCGCTTGTCCCCTTGGGGGAGAGAATCTGAGTTTCTGTGTTTGGAGCTGAGAGGACAAGAAGAGCAACTGTTTATGGAAACAGCTGTGTTCCAGATGAGCTTCCGCGACACCTGGCATGACAAGCCTAGGCGATGCTGGCCGCCCTGCCTTTCACAAGAGGAAACTGAGGCTTGGGGAGGTGAGGGGACACGCCAAGGGCGCCAGGCTTGTCCTTGCCAGGGCCGGATTTGATCCAGACCTGTCTGTCGCCAGGCTGTCCTCTGGAATGCCGGGGCCTCGAGACCACGTATGCAGTGGCCTGATTTCTAGAGACTGGGCTGGGGGGGGGGGGGTTCGGGGCGGCAAGAAGGGGAGACAGCGACAGTGTGGACGTGGGACAGACCAGGGACCTGAGGACCGGCCGGGCTCAGCAGCCGGGCAGGGAGGGGGTCCTGCGTCCCTGCCCCTTGTGCTCTGCGGCCCGGGTCACCTTCCCCCCACCCCCACCTCTGCCGGAGCAAGGACTGGAAAATAAATGAGTCTGTTTATGAAGCCCATAATGTTGCCAGCAAAACAAGGCGCTCAGCAGAGCAGCTCGGCGCCTCTAATGGGGTATTATTTATGTCGTTTTCCTCCCGGCGCTGGGGCCATTACCGCCCGGGATGGCGCTCCGTCACCCTCCACTCCCCCAGCGATGCTCCAATGTCACACTGAAGGATGTGCGCTGCAGCTGTCCTGGGGCCCTGGCTGCCTCCCCTGGGCCCGGGGGAGGGGCGGAGTGACCCCGCTCCCTGCCCATCCAAGTCTCTCGGCCCCTCCTGCCAGTGGATCCAGCTCTCCTGAGCGCTCTCAGCACTGGCCATCTCATCAGGTGCTGGGAATCCTTCCCCTGAAGTCAAAGGCCTGCACCTCCATATGTCACTAAGGCCTCTGGACCTCGGCTCCTGCCCACTCACCCAGCCTCAACTCTCTCCTCTTGTGTGCCAGTTCCAGGACCTGACGGACCTGCTGCACCAGACCCCGTGTACGCATCTCCCTGGGTTTGCTCCAGCTTACCTGGCCCCTCCTGCTCAATGCAAAGTGCCCTCTGCCTTGCCTCATCTTCTAGCCCAACCGCCTCAGTCTCCCCCAGGTGAGGACCAGCTGCAGCTGCCGACCCCAGGTCTGGCTCAGCAGGAGGGGCTCGGCTTTGTGCACCCCTCTGCATTCAGTAGAGTGCCACGGTAGGGCAGGGCTCGGCTTCCCTCAGGGCCGGGAACCAGCAGCCCTTGGAGAAAACTGGTAACACCGACAGTCATGAGCTAGGAAGGGGCCGTGGAGATTCCACACAGCTTGTGTGTGTGTCACTCCACCGGAGCCAGCAGCTGGGTGGCTCAGAAACATCTCACTATATATTTTGGAGTTGTTGTTGTTTTGGTACTGAGGATTAGCCCAGGGATATTCTACCTCCAAGCCACAGCCCCAGCCCTTTTTACTTTTAATTTTCAAACCAGGTCTCGCTAAGTGGCTGAAACTGGCCTTGAACCTGTGATCCTCCTATCTCAGCCTCCCAAGCACTGGGATTACAGGCGTGTGCCACCATGCCCAGCTTTCGCTTGACCCTGCTTTCTCTCCATCTCTGCCTCCTCTCCCACTTCCCCCCATTCTTGTTGTCCCACGATCCTACCTCCCCATAAAGTGTGTTTGCTCTGCCGTGGCCTTGGTGTCTCAGGAAACCTGGTTTAATCCCAACTCCTTTGCCTACTTGCTGAGGAGCAAGTTAATGAACATCTGGGGCAAATTAATGAACATCTGGGGCAAGTTAATGAACATCTCTGAGCCTCAGTTCCCTCAGCTAGAAAGAGGAGATGATACTAGTTCCCACCTCGCAGAGTTCTTAGAAGTGTCAAGAAGGCTTGCGTTTTCTCTGCCTCGGCTCAACCTCTCATACCAGAGTCTGTACATAGTACTTTGGGGTCAGGGACATTCTTACAACAACCTGGTTCATCCTTCATGCTTGCCTTAGGTATCATCTCCTGGGGGACAGGTCAGCTCCCCTGCTCTGGACACCCTTAGTGCTCTCTTCTCCCCAGCCTCACTGGGCAGTGAGCGTACTGTGCTTGCCTGTTTATCTGTTTCCTTCACCAGGCTGAAGACTTCGTGAGGGCCAGGCTGTGCTTGGCTCTCAGCACAGGACCTGTAATGCAGTATGTGCAATTCATTATTCTTGAGGCAACAAATAGATGATCTTATTTCATTCTTGCCACAACTTTGCAGGGCAGGGATTGTCTCATCTCATTTTCTGAGTCATCAATTTCTGCCTTAAAAATGTTTTAAAATCCCTTCCTTCTATTTTCTTAGGGCTTATTTTGCTTTTTTTTTATTATTTTGAATTAAAATTTTAATTTATTTATAATCAATCTTGCTGTGTGTGTGTATGAGCGTATGTGCATGTGATTCTGGGTATTGAACCCAGGAGCATTCTACCCCAGAGCTATACACCCAGCCCTATTTTATTATTTATTTATTTATTGAGGTACTGGGGATTGAACCCAGGAGCATTCTACCTCCAAGCTATACCTCCAGCCCTATTTTTTATTCTTTTATTTTGAAACAGGGTCTCACTAAGTTGTGGAGGGCCTCACTAAGTAACTGAGGCTGGCCACGAACCCGGTACTCCCAAGTACTGGGATTATAAGCATGCGCCACCACATCTGGCGCTATTTTATTCTTTATTTTGAAACAGGATTTTCTTAAGTTGCCAAGACTGGCCTTGAATCTGCGATCCTCCTGTCTTAGCCTCTCTGGTACTGGAATTACAGGGGTGTACCACCACATCCAGCTTCAATCTTGCTTTTAAGCAAATGCACTAAAGACTACGAATTTCCCTCTGATTACTATTTTGTCTGCGTGCTACCAGTTTGGATATGACATACTCTAATTGCCTTTTGGTTCTGAATGACTTGCATTTTATCATTACTTCACATATAAGAAGACAGAGTTAAAGAGGTGGAGTGATGTGCCCAAAGTTACAAGGTAAGAAAGAGGCAGGGCTGGGATTTGGGATCACATGTACCCTTTACCAGTTTCCTTCAATGGTATCTTGCAAAACTATAGTACAGCCGGGCGTGGTGGCACACGCTTGTAATCCCAGCATTCGGGAGGCTGAGACCGGAGGATCCGGGTTCGCGGCCAGCCTCAGCTACCTAGTGAGGCACTCCACAACTTAGCGAGACCCGGTTTCAAAATAAAGAATTAAAAAAAATAGGGCTGGGGGTGTAGCTCGGAGGTAGAATGCCCCTGAGTTCAATCCCTAGTACCGCAAAAAAAAAAACCCAAAAACTATAGTACTAACTGTAATAGTAACCAGGATATGACTTGTGTTCAAGCTGCTATAATAAAGTACCACAGGCTGGGTGGCTTATAGACAACAAGGTTCATTTTGCATAGTTCTGGAGGCTGGAAGTGAGGGCCCACTTGCAGGTTGCAGACTGCCAACTGAACTGCTGCGTCCTCACGTGGCTGAAAGAGAGCTACCTATCTCTGGGCATGGCCCCATTTATAAGGGCTCCCCTGCATATTTACTCCCAAAGGCCAATCCTCCTACTATCATCACGTTGGGATTCGAGTTTCAACATGTGGATTCGGCAGGGGGCGGGGGCGAGGGGCAACATTCAGTCTGTTGCATTGACATACAATTCACTGATCTTCTTCAAATTTCTCCACTTGTGCTGGGGCTCTCACACACTTTCTGGGATGAGCTATATCTGGTGGACTATTCCTTTCCTCTGAGCCGGGTACCCACGCCCTCTTCAGCTGGCTGTACTTGGAGCCCAGCCCCGTACTCAGGGCCATGGTAACTGACAATCAGAATCTCTGGTATCCTCTCCCTGAAGACCACCCCCTAAGCTGCCCCCTCCCCAAGCAGGTCACTGGCTCAGGCAGGATGATGCTGGGACCCTACCAAGTGTGGCTTAAGAACACCAGAACCTCCAACCAGCCTCAGGGCTCTCACGGGAGCTGGGGATTGGCCTTTCTCCTCCATTAAGAGATCCTCCAGTGTTGCCTCCTGGTTTTACGGATGGGGAAACAGTAGCCGGAGAGCTACTTTACTGCACACCCACTAAGCACCAGGTACTTTCTACTCATGACCTTTTAGATTCCCGTGATTTTGCAGTAATGCACGATTTGTGGGTGAGGAAGCAGCCTCAGAGGGAGATGCTGACTTTCCCTGCACCACGAAACTCACAACTGGGGAAGCAGAAATGAAAACTGGTCCAGCCCACAGGTCCTGACTGCACTTGCTACTATACTTAGTTTTGGATGGGAGGCAAGAGCATCTCAGAACTGGACCCAGGCTCTCTGGATCTATCACTTTAATTCTCCTTCAAGGCTCAGTAACCCAAATCTGTAACATGGGCATAATGCTGCCTTAGCAAGGATCAGCGCCATGCAACAGCTGACTAGGAAATGAGGACTCAGAGGAGCAAACCAGCTTCTCCCAAAGTCCTCAGGAGCTAAGTGGTGAGAGTGGGATTTGAACTCATTTGCTCAAGCCAGGCACTGAGCATTTTGCACCGACTCAGCAGTGCAGTCGGTTGGATTCAGGACTCAGAGAAACTGGCTGGATCTGCAGCTGCTGGACAGAGCCTGGTTCTTGATGGAGCTTTGCCTCTGAGCCTCACTCTGGGTTCCTGGGCAGGGCCTGGAAGTGTGACAGCAGGCACCTGTTGTCTGTCTACAGGGCCCTCCTGTGCCCAGAGAAGTCAAAGGAAGGCCAGTGAGACATTTGTTGGGAGTGGGCTCCAGAGACAGAAGGGAGAAGCCCCCCTCCCCCTCGGCCATGATTCAAGGACATGATCAGGCCAGGCCAGGCCCCACCCCAGCCAGAGGCCTTCCCCACACGAGGCCTGTGCACACGGCCGTCCCTGCCCGCACTCCTCCCCCACTGGCGTGCCTCCCAGCATGGCCGCCAGCCCCCATCGGGGAGAGCTTGGCCAGTGCAGTAAACAGCTGTGGGCTTGAGTGGTGGCTCAGGCCCTCTGAGCTGGCACGTCTGTGAGCCTGCTTTCGGCATCTGTAAAATGGAGAGACGGAATCCCAGGTCATTGCTCTGTCCTAAAGATTAGAGGGAAGGAGTGTAGGGCACGTGGCATATAACGGGCATTGAGGTGGGTGCTGGGATCCCAGGGGCACCTCTGCCCGCTCACACACACACGTGGGGTGCTGTGGAGAGCTAACTCCCAGAATACATGCTTGCCTTTGGGAAACTCCCACCGGGGGAGGTGGTGAGGCTGAAGGGAAAACTCTGGGCGTGGATGGGGATAGTCCTGGGTTCAAATACTGTGTGACCTCAGGAGAGCTGCTTCACTTCTCTGGACCTCAGTTTCTTCATGCACACAGTGGGGCTCCTCACTCTCCAATTTGGGTATCAATGAGATAATGAGGTAACGTCCTCTTTGTATGTTAGTGCTCTCTGTTGACCAGATGCCCTAGATCAGAGAGTTGGAAACAGAGCAGGCCTCCTTGGAGCACTAAGGAGACGTGTTAGGGAAGAGAGGGGGGACGTCAGCTGAGCCCCACTGCGACCAGGCTCCACCTGGAGGCTTCCCAGAGTTCTCGCCTTGGGGAAGAGGCTCCTTCACAGCACCGCTGTGCTTTGAATGAAGTATGAGATAGCAAAGGGTATGATCGGCTCTTTATGAAGCACCTACTATGTGCTGGGCCCTGTGCTGGGAATAGAGCAGGAAGTACAACAGGCCCAGACCTCTGCCCTCAGGCAGCCATGAAGAGAACACTCTGCTAGGGACAGACAGACAATAAAAATTAAGCTGAGGAAGCAACAGTGCTGTTGAAAAGAGAAATGGAGCAGGGAAGAAGTGGGGTCTACATAGAGGCCGGGTGCCCTGGGGAAGGCCATCCAAGAGGAGCCAGCTGTTCTCCTGGGGGATGAGGGACAGCGAGGAGGCTGGGAATGGCAGGGGAGGAGAGGATGGGAGGCCAGGCTGAGGGCCCAGGCCCTCTGCACTCATCCCTGCCCTCACCTCTTGCCAGCATCCAGCGCGCCCCAGCCCCCCGGCCTTGGCCACGACGGCGGTGGCACTAAAAGCAGAGGAAATGGCTGCGCATGCAGAATTACTGCCCCTCGTTGGCTTTATTTATGGAGCCGTGTCTGCCAAGGCCCAGGATTTGGGGGAGGGGGAGTCCCTCTCTGCTTGCGTGGCACATGATGACCTCGAAGACAGTGTTTCTGAGGGGTCGCACAAGAGGGGTGGGTTTGAGGACCCCATCACTGCTTTTCCTCTGGCAGCCCCAGGGTTAAGATCACCTCCTCTAGAAAGCCTAGGACATCTCAGAGGTGGGAGACAGGATGGACCTTTATTGAAACCTCTGTGCCAAGCATTTCATGCACCTAATTTCTTTTAACCCACATATTCGCCCAATGTGAAAATCCTATTTCCAGTCAGGCGTGATGGCGCATGCTTCTAATCCCAGTACTTGGGAGGCTGAGACAGGAGGACTACAGGTTCACGGCCAGCCTCAGCAGCTTGTGAGGACCTCTGCAACTTAGTGAGACCCTGTTTCAAAATAAAAATTAAAATAGGGCTGGGAGTGTAACTTGGAGGTAGAATGCCTTTGAGTTCAAGAATTCAATCACCAGTAACACACACACACACACACACACACACACACACACACACACACACATATGCACACACAAATCCTATTTCCAGCTGGGTGTGGCACATGCCTGTAACCCCAGAACTTGGGGTGCATGTTGGAGGCCTCAGCATCTTAGCAGGCCCCTTTCTTACCTGGCAAGTGACTCAAGGCTGACACCTGCGATTATCCCAGACTCCTCCTTCTCCCTCATTTTTCATGTCCAGCATCCCAAACCTGCTGTGTGTGCCTGTGTGGTGCCGGGGATTGAACCCAGGGGCATTCTACTTCTGAGCTACACCCCTAGCCCTATTTTACCTTTTATTTTGAAACAGGGTTTCACTAAGTTGTAGAGGACCCCACTAAGTTGCTGAGGCTGGCTTTTAAGCTGTGATCCTCCTGTTGCAGCCTCCCAAGTGGCATGCACCACCATGCTCGGCTATAACCCTCCTCTTGACAAGTTGTTAAGAGTGGATAATAGCCAGGTGTGGTGGCTCACATCTGTAATCCCAGCTGTTTGGGAGGCTGAGCCAGGAGAATCAAAAGTTCGGGGCCAGCCTGGGCAACTTAGCAAGACCCTGTCTCAGAATAAAAAATGAAAAGAGCTGGGGGGTGCAGCTCAGTGGTAGAATGCTCCTGGGTTTATTCCCTAATACTGAAAAAAATAAAGGGTGGATGAGAGGCTAGGCGAGGAAGTGATTGACAGGGGCCTGTCTGGAGACCGTGCACTCATGACATAGTGAAAACCCAGGAGAGGGTTAAGGAAGAGGAGCTTTTATTGTTCCAGCCGCAGCAGCAGCTCCACAGCAGCCTCACCTGTTTACAGTCCATTAGAAGCCATTATTGCTGTGTCTGGGGCAGAGGCACACCCCTGACCTTGAAGCGTGTCTGACAGCCGCAGACAGCAATCTGGGGAGTGGGAGCCATTTTGGCAGCATTTAAAGGGCCACAAGGGGCCGAGGGCCTCTTCAGTGCCCTTCTCCCTCCTGACTGGTGAGCCCCAGCCTCTACCAGCCACAGGACTGAGAAGGGACCCAGCCTGGGTAACAGGTTCCCGCCCCAGACCTCTGGGGGGGGGGGGGGTGTCTCTACACCACCATCTGTAGGGTGCGGTCTTAGAGCTTTAACAGTGACAGTGGAGAGCCACAGAGATCCACAGAGAGAGAGCTCGGGCTGCAGGGACTTACAGGGGTGGAATCTAATCCCCAAACTCGTGTTTAGAGAAAGAAAGGGACAGCTGGTGTGGTGGCGCACGCTTGTAATCCGAGCATTTGGGAGACTGAGACCGGAGGATCCAGGTTCTCGGCCAGCCTCAGCTACTTAGTGAGGCACTCCGCAACTTAGTGAGACCCTGTTTCAAAATAAAGAATAAAAAATAGGCCTGGGGGTATAGCTCGGAGGTAGAATGCCCCTGGGTTCCATCCCCAGTACCACAAAAAAAAAAAAAAAGGAAGGGCCATGCTCAAGGTCGAGGAGAACAGTGCTCCTGGGACTCCCAAGCTAGACTTTGAGATGCTGATGATGGGAATGTAGACCTATCCAGGGCCCACTGGCAGTAGGATTGGGCAGAGAGGAAGATTTCATCACATGCTGTGTGGACACCGCCACCTCTAGCTTCAAGTAAGGCAGACTCTGGACACAGGTGGCTCCAAGCCAAGCTTCTTCCTGCCAGGTTCCAAGGCCCGTGCGAGGGAGGGGGCTATGAGAGGAAGAGAGAGAGAGAGAGAGAGAGAGAGCAGATGCAAGGTGCACAGTCAGCAGGTTTGTCGCCAAGCCCTTGCCTTTCTTTCTGCCGAAATTCCCATTTCTTCCCCCTCAACAAACTCAACACTCAGAAAAATAATTAAAATTTCATTCATACTCAAGTGTAAATAACTGACAATAGCTTGAAGGCAGTGGGGCTCCCTGACATTTTAGCAAGACTTCAAGAAAGCAGTAGGAAAAGAATCGTGTACCCCCCACCTTTCCCTATCTAACTACAACCCTCGTTCACTGCTAACCATCCTTCAAATACTTTGCTGAGGAGTCTCTTCCTCCAGGAAGCCCTCCTTAACCATCCAGGCTACCCTGGGTCCCTCTGTTATATACCCTGAGAGAATCCTTCCTATTTTTCAGAAATGTCGTGTGTGTGTGTGTTGGGGTCTTAGCCCGGCAGGCCCGGAGAGACCTCAAGACGGCGCCTGGCAGAGTGCCAGGAGCAGCTGCACGTGGTAACATCCTAGGGCTGTGCCACGTCAGAGCGCATGCGCCAGCACGTCAGAGCGTGGACAGTGCGTGCCCAGTGCGTGCCCAATAGGAGGGAGTGTTACTGAAGTTGCCTGAGTGAATACTCCCTGATAGACTCACTGGTTTTCCTCCTTATGGTTCCTCCCATATCTGACAAAAAAGAGAAGAAGTCTCTCTGTGAGGAGAAGGAGTAAGAGAATAGGGAGGGAGTAAGAGAAGAGAGAGAGAGAGAGAAGAATAAAGAAGCTTGCACCATTCCTGTGTGTTTGTCGTCTCTTCGGGCCCTTGCGGGCAAGGGTCCGGCGCGGGGGACGATAAGTGGTGCCGAAACCCGGGACCCCGAAACCCAGGGACCCCGATAAGTGGTGCGGAAACCCGGGAACCTCGCACAGGGAACTTTCTCGAACAGGGGTAAGTTCGCAGGTAAGTGACTAAGTCAAGGGTCACAAAAAAAGCAACGAGTTAAAGTTCGAGGTGGGCGACTGAGTTTAAAGTTCGCGGTGGGCGACGGAGTTAAAGTTCGCGGTAAAGCGACGGAGTTAAAGTTCGCGGTGGGCGACTGAGTTTAAAGTTCGCGGTAAAGCAACGGAGTTTAGAAATAGGTTAGTATAAAATTCAGAAACAGCTATGGGGTCAGAAACCTCCAAGTGTAACATGGAGCAGACCTTACGGGACCTGCTCTGGGCAGGGGGAACTGTGGTGAAAACAGATACCATACCACAGTTCTGTCGTATGGTCACCAGAGTAGCCCCTTGGTTTGTGGGGGAGGGGCTGCTAACTGTGCTCCAATGGGAACATTTAGGAGATGACTTACGTAGGGCAGACCAGGAGAGTCCCCTACCCCCCGGGACACTCCCTATATGGGCTTTGGTTCGTACTTGTTTAATTGATCCAAAAGGCAAGTGCGGACCGACTATAAAAAAGGGAGCCGAGGAGCTTGAGAGTATAAAAGAGGAACTGTCTTGTGCTGCCTCAAAAAGGGAGGATAGCTCAAGTGAGGAAGAAGAGGAACTATCAGGAGAAGAGTTAGAGCACAAGATGGCAGCCAGGGGCAGGGTTAAAAAAAGGGAAGACGATCTGCTGGGCAAGTGGGGGAAACTGCACATAGACGAGGCGCGCCCGGCAGCGCCACCTGGCGTGCCGCCACTGTATAAATTTGTCATCTTCCCTGTTTTTGAGGACCAATATCATGAGCCCCTAGATTTTAAGGTGGTCAAACAGATAAAAGAGG
>PVLC010021783.1:0-27522 GCA_004027655.1 Graphiurus murinus
GCAACTTAAAATTATAATTCTGTTAATTTTTTATAAGCTATAATGGCAACAGATGCTGGTTGTAATAATTGAAACAAACAAAAATTATAGAAAAACAAAGATGCACAACTTCATACTTTAAATACCCTTCTCCCCAGCCCACAAAGATAACCTATATTCCCACATGGCTACACAAAGGGATACATGAACACATATTTTCTGTCTCTCTCTTTCTCTCTCTCTCTCTCTCTCTCTCTCTTTCTCTTTTTCATGCACACACAGTTTTTGTTTGTTCATTGTTTTTCAAAAGTGGAATAATATTATGCATATTAATACACAATTGGCATTTTTCTTGCAATAATATATACATCCCTCTGGGTCAATCGGAATAAATAAAATTTATACATGTATATAGTTGCTTTGCGTGGATGTATTGAAATTTATTTACCACCTCCCCTATTAATGACATTCAAAATGTTTATGGTTTTTTCCCATTAAAAACTTTCAATAAATATTCTTATGTGCAAATGTTTAAAAAAAAAAAAAAAATCACAGTCATCCAGTCATACCAGCAGCTGACAAGGGTAGTTTGCATTGGTTAGAAACATACAGCTACATGACATGATGTCTTTGAGCAAAACAATGCTGGCACTTTTAGGGGCAATTGACCAACTCAGCTTGAATTAAAAAAGAAGGGGAAGTATATGGCTTATAAATTTGACAAAGGTTAGAAATTTAGGCACAGTTGGATTCAGGGTTCAAATAATGCATCAGACCTTGGCTTTTCTTGCTTTTAAGTTGTGTAGTGGCAGCTATATTGGTTCATTGTGAGTTCAGATTGTTATTTTCCCAAACTATTTCCAAAACCATGTTCTAGTGGCTTGGATTTGATTACATAGTTGACCTAAGAATTGAAGACATTGGCATATGATGGACTGACCAGCTAGGCCTGATTCACAATCTCTACCTTTGGGGCCCAAAATAAAGCATCATCTAAACACAGGGGTTAAAAATGGGAAGCATATCAGCGTGTCAGTATTTAGAGAAAATTTCAGTTATTAATTCAAAGAGTAGGATGAATAGATACTGTTTACATAATTGACAGCTATCCAGAAACAAGTAGAATAATCACATAGTCTGATAAGTGAGAGTCACTGGACAATAACTATTAAATGGAGTGAGCCACAAAGAACTAAGGTTCAATATCAGTCATTTTCTCCCCCAAGGAATAATCAGATTGTTCCCAGAAAAGAAGACTCTTGCTAAAGTAATATTTTTGCTGCCTTTAAAATTTGGGGGAATACATTTAATTTTAGGGAAAAAATTTAATTTGATATCCTATCTTATTAATTTGTATCAGTAGAAAATGATTGGTACGAAATATACATAGTTTTATGGCTTTAAGTAAACCCATAAATAAGAAGTAACTATCCTTGGAAAATTCAAAAACAGATAAAAAATAATGTTGATTCAAAATTATTAAAACTCAGTTTTCTAAAGTCCACATTCAGGTGTGCATACTCAATCCTTTCTTACATCTTCTTCCAGGGACTCTATGACCTTGCCAGTTATTCATTCTATATATTCATTTAAATGTATTATTTGTGAAGCTCAAAGCTAGATCTGTTTGAGATACAGTATGTAAAATATGATCTTTGCCCTCCAGTTGTTTACAATTTAATTAAATTTTCAGAGTTGTCCAAGGTCAACCAAGGGGGAAATCAATGGATGCTTGGAAGAGTTTTTTGTTGTTGTTGAGGATTTCTTCATATGGGCTAACTGGATGCTTATAAAGGACTAGTATAAAATTAACTGGCTTGAGTGTTCCACTTAGAATTCCCAGACCATGAGAGTAACTATCCATACAACCTCAATACCAGAGAAAACTGCTCAGGCCATGAGACCATACAAAGAGCTTTGGCATGAAATAGAATAAAATTGTAGGGGTATGAATAATTATCCTTCCAAATCACAAATGCTTTCAACATAGGACAGGCCTTTAGTCTCCACAGTAAAGGGGTTAATGATTAAATTGTGTTCTTCTACTTCAAACTTACTTTTCAGATCTTTATTCTATTTCAAAATTTCCATAATGAGCATGTTGTGTCTGTCAGAAGTTGACTTCATCACTGAAACTTTCATGTTCATATCATTCACTTTCATCCCCAATGTCTTAAACTCCCAGTCACTCCCTGTAATTACCTCTCCAAGTCACACCTGTCATTAATATCTCCACAAAGCCCATGAAAAGTCGAAACATTTAAAGAGCAAAGGAAAAAAAATAGCAAAGCCTCAGATGACATTGACATTCTTAACTTTCTTAGCTTCAATTGAAAAATATGAAGTTTTCCCCCAAAGGACCATTACTGACCCAATTGGGACCAAAAATAAAAGCAAAGCTATAGCCTGAGTTAGAAGGATTCTATTTTCTTTGCACAAAAACCAACAAGTCTTTCAATTTGAGGCCTCTGAAAAAATATTTTGTGGAAGTATCCACCCCAACTACTTTTTTTTTTTTTTTTTTTTTTTTTGGCGGTACTGGAGATTGAACCCAGGGGCATTCTACCTCCGAGCTATACCCCCAGCCCTATTTTTTATTCTTTATTTTGAAACCGGGTCTCGCTAAGTTGTGGAGTGCCTCACTAGGTAGCTGAGGCTGGCCTCCAACCCAGATCCTCTGGTCTCAGCCTCCCGAATGCTGGGATTACAAGGGTGCGCCACCACGCCCGGCCCCAACTACTTTTAACAGTAAATGAATTATCAACCTCAAGAATCCAGACGGCTGCTAGAAAGGAAGTAGTTATCAAGATGAGGGATGCTTGGTGTAGCTTCTCTGCCTTTGTGTAATTATAAGAGTTAGAACAGGAGTCACTGCAATAGTGCTATCAATTGATTTCCATATATTTAGCAAATCCACAAGACGACTCTCCAGGAAAATAGAATGGTTTAAATTGATATGTAGACTTTCAAAAGCTTTCTGAACCTCTGATCAGATGTTAGTTATATGGCAAAGTTTGTCCTGAAACCTTAGAAATGAGTCAAAATGTGAGTTCTTTTTTAACATTTGGATGTTGATTTATTCTTTAAAATATCTTTAGACACCAGGCATGGTGGTTCATGCTTGTAATCCCAATATTTGGGAGCCTGAGGCAGGAGGATTTCAGGTTCAAGAGCAGATATAGAAACTTAGACTCATCAACCTAGCAAGATCCTGCTTTAAAGGAAAAATATATATAAAGTGCTGGGGTTGTAGATCAAGGTAGAATGCCTCTGCATTTAACCCTCAGTACAACCACACACAAAAAAACAAACCTCTCCTATAATACTATCTTAACCCTACTTCTATGGCCAATAATCATCACAGCATGGCACCAAAAATTACTAGTTAGGGAATCTAGACCATTTTGGATCATAATGTATAAAAAAATTAGGACTGATAAATTATATTTTTAAGTGAACCAGACAAAGTAAGAGTAGACTAAGCAATAATACATATATATCATTTTATGAGATTTTTTTATTAAGTCATACAACATTTTTTGATGAGAAATCTTGATGTGTGTGCTTCTATCCCTTGGGATTTACAGCAAATGTTTCTAGAAGTTCTTGAATCTTTTTGACTATAGTTTAAGTCTCAGCAAATATTGTAGCTATGAATAAAAGACCCTATGTCCTGCTTGCTATTATTTTGTAAATAATAGGGTCCTAATTCCATCACCTTGGTGGGGTAGGATTTTAACATAAGAATGTTAGGAACACAACAGCATTCAGTCCATTGCAAAGGCTCATTAAGGAAGTATTATTTAAGTCAGGAATGCTGTAGAAAGTGAAGTAGTTCCCATGTGAGAAGAATTGCTGTTGTGGAGACATACAGGAACTCTCAGAGATTCCAGCAAGATGTAGAGTGTTGCACCTTTGACTGCACCTTTGCCTGCCAAAACCTCCTGTTGGCCAAATTCAACTATAAGTGACCTGGAGAGGGGGCATGGGTGATTCTGTGTAGGTGATAATCTTCCTAACTGCAAGATAGAGCAAAGAAAGATTAAAAACTTTGGGTGTTGATAGGAAAAATCACAAATAAATATCACATTGTGTCTTAAAAACTTATCTAGAATCAATCCTTCTCTTGCATCTCACTGAAGCTACCCTAAGCTAAACCACTGTCACCTTTCACCTGGCCCAATGCCACTGCATCTCAGGTAATTGTTCCATAACCATGTGTGCCCATCTCCCAACATTAGAATAACCTTTTACAGCAACAAAATTATAAACTTCTACTGAAAAGTTTTCAGTAGCTTTCCATCATACTTAGAATAAGATCCCAAATCTTATCATCTGGTGGGCACAAGGCATAGAGTTGAAGTAGGACAAAGTGGCAGAGCATATGGAATTCTGTTCTTGAGGCTGTCAGTGGTGTTGACTGTAGCTACACTACATTTCTCCTTTCAAGCCCATCACTCGCAGTCACAGCCACAGATCTTGACTAAGGCGCCTACTTATTCACACTAAAAGAAAGCAGTGCATATCCTGGTGAGAGGATGAAAAATGTATTTTCTCTTCTTCATCTATTTATTCTCATGTGGAGAAAATACTATGGAACTGAGTGAAAAGGTAGTAGATTTTTTTTTTTTTTTTTTTTAATGCGGTACTGGGGATTGAACTCAGGGGCACTGGTAGTAGATTTTATTTTTAGGTTTGAAATGTATAAAGTGTGAAGTTTAAATGATTGAGAAGATCATTGGCCATACCCTTCATGTACAAGGAAAAAAGAAAATGAGACAAGACTCAGAAATAAAAATGGATGTGTTCCTTGTCAGTAGAGCTAGGTAATGATGAACTCTATTTGAGAATCCAGTTCTTCTAACTCCTGAGTCAGTTTTTTAATCATCACTTTAGTTTTCTCACAGTTTACAACCTAATTCTATATCTGATACCATTTAGAACATGCAGGGTGGTGCTTTTTCCACACTAAGTGCTTACATGCTTATTTGAATCCTTTAGTGCTTGCTCAAAAAGCAATATAATAAAGTGCTTCCATTTTGTTTTTATCAAATATGTCACAGATTAAAATAAATTGTTTGGTTATCAGAAATGCTCTCCTGACAATTGCTAGTAACCATATGGAAATGCCAGGGCTGTGGCTTCATGCATGGCTATTATGTTTGTCAGTGCTGTGGCAGCTAATAACACACCTCTAAGTTTCAGAAATATTGCAGCCATGTGCACTGAAGCTTCCCATAGCAATCAGCTTGTAAGAGTCCACTGTTGCTACAATAAGTTTTTATCAAGGTTGGTACAAGTTTTGTCTTTAACTTCATTGTTGTTTGTCATAATGGATGTGTATGTGTTGACAATAGTGAACAGGTTTGATTTAGAAGCAATGGAAGCTGCCAGTGTTTTTGTGTAGAAAACCAAATACATAACTGGCATCTATTTACCTAAAAATGACCCCCTCAAAGGATAATGTTATAATTCAGCATGTTGTAACTGAAAATATTCTCATGCTCTATTTAAGATTTCTTCAGTATAATCAGAAAAATAGTTACTTTCAGAATAAAATAGAATACTGACTTCCAATAATATCACAAGCTAAAATATTTGTCTTTGCCAACATTTCTCTAAGACTATTTCATATACAAATTTTAAAGTAACAGCAATATGGACCAAAAAGGAGAGAGATTTACCATATACCTCATGTCCCATCACACATATAGCCTCCCCATGACAAATACCTCCCTTTTGTCAGATTGGAACATTTGTTGAAATTAATGATTGATCTTAGTTTTCATTTTCTCAGAGGTAACTCTTGCTTTCCATTCTACATTTATGTATTGCCAGTTGATTTTAATTACAATTTTCATGGAATGAGCATTTCCAGTGTATCAAGAACTATATTAACAAGTAGAAGTATAATGATAAATGGGCTGGAGTTCATGCACTGAAAGA
Organism: Graphiurus murinus; assembly: GCA_004027655.1. Lineage (NCBI taxonomy): Eukaryota > Metazoa > Chordata > Mammalia > Rodentia > Gliridae > Graphiurus > Graphiurus murinus. The sequence continues at coordinate 5,926 of PVLC010021783.1, forward strand.
ACTAATGTAAAAGAATTAAGATAATATTATTAAAGATGAATGGCATTCATTTACTTATTTCTTTAACCATAATCCATTACACAATATGTGTTAATCACTGCTAGTTTCTAGAAACATAAAGCTGAATAGAACACGGACTGTCCTTAATTATCTCACCATCTATCATGACAACATACACAGAAGTTAAAATAATGAATTATGGTTATGTGCAAGTATAGAGATAAGCAAGCAAAATTATGGGAGCACAGAGAAGGAACATCTAGTTCAGACATGGAGGACCAAGTAAGGATTTCTACATGAGCTGTTAGGTAGGTGGTAGAAGGCAAGTAATAAAAGTACCCACTATATAGAATATATGGAAACAATGTAGTATACTTGGAGATTAACTAGCAGTGTGGTTATAATAGTATAAAATTAAAAACAGAATGTGTGAGAACTAAGTTCAGAAAGTTAAGCAGGTCCAGATTTTCAAGGACTCTGAATGTCATATCAGATTGACATTTGTCTTTTGGTCAAAAAAGAATAGCGAAATGGTTTCAAACAGATGAACATCATAACCATACTTGCATTTTGATATACCATCTGCCGGTAAATTACAGGCTGAATTTATTTGGTTCAAGATGCAAAGCAGAGAGCTAAATGATAAGGCTGATGCATTAGAGCAGCTCTTTGATGAGCTTAGAGTGAATGTGGAGAGTGGTAAAAGTCGGGAACAAAAGCTTAAGAAAGCATTTAGAGATCGCGAAAGCTTGTGATTGATTGCACTGGACAAAGAAAATATGGAAAGGAAAGAAACTGGTTTTATTTCTAGATGTTCAGGAAAAAAAGATTTTTACAAAGTTGCAGGTTTATAGAAAAGAATGATGAATTTAATTTTAGACAAAGACTCCAATTTCAAGGAAGAAATATTCAAAGTATTTGTAAATATACTTATATAAGAATATGAAACTTGAAAAGAAAGAAATAATTTGATATATGAATGTGAAACTTATAAAAGTTGGAGTAGACTTGTACTGGGCATGATTAATATATATGTGGTAATTGAAACCAAGAGAGTGGATGGTATAAGGAAAGTAAACCAAGATAATTTCAATGAATGGTAATGTGCAGTGGGACTAAAGAGACAGACTGAATAGTAAGTCCTGAGCAGTAAATAGGAAGTCAGCAAGTGTTTTGGAAAGGAAAACAATGTTTGGAGTTGAACTAGGTGATCATTTTTTTCAAGGGAAGTGGTGTGTGTGTGTGTGTGTGTGTGTGTGTGTGTGTGTGTGTGTGTATGCGTTTGTGTGCATGTGTGTGCACATGTGCTGCAGATTGAACCCAGGAGCATTCTACCTCAGAGCTATATCCCTAGGCTTATGTTATTTTTACTTTGAAAGAGGATCTTGCTAGGTTGATGAGAGTCTCACTACTTGCCGAGGCTGTCCTCCAACCTGCGATCCTCCTGTCTCAACCTCCCAAGTAATGGGATTACAGGCATACATCACCATACCAGGTTGGGAAGTGATTTTTGAAGTGATAGTGTGGAGAGTACAACTAGGATGCAAAAATGTGGCATGTGCAAATAGATTAAGAAGAAAGGAAGGAATACAAAAGAATGAGAATATATGAAAAGAAATATGATTCTTATAGAAGATCAAGTCACTGCAGAAAGCTAAAGATGAAACGCTTTTGTGTTAAGATGTTGGAGGGAAATATCATTGTCAGAACCCAGAAGAAAGGTGGACAGGTAAAGATATCAATAAATATGTGAATAGCAGAGTGGAGACTGGGTACAGTGGGATTCTGAACTAAGAAGCCTGAAGTGAGCTTGTCTTCTGAGAGTTCAGGGCCTGGAGACTGAGTAAAGAATGTGGATAGAAATATAAAGATTTGTTATTAAACAATATCTAAAAGAGAGAAAAGTGAGGCCACCCGGTAAGACTGTGCAACACAGCTGAGGTGAAGCCCAGACATTTTGTGTGAAAGCTCTCTGTGCATTTTCTCTGATAGAAATCAGTCACCCCAGGCTCTGGACCAGTGAAAGTGAATTAAGAATTTTAACCAATATGACCTGATAATTTTAATAAGAGAATAATGTTCAGGATAAAAATAAAAGAAATTTAGGATATGGTCAGAATGTAATTTAATATTCATAGGCTTTAGATTAAATCAGAGAAGAATAGATGTTTTGAAGAAAGAAAACTGAGAGATCGAGGGGTTGTAAATTGTAAGGTTAAAGAGAAGGCATTGTGTTACTATGAAACAAGAACTAGAGAAGGGAGAAGTTTGGGTCAGTGTGTATACATGGAAGGATCCTTATAGAGCTAGAAAAGTGTTCACAACTCTTCCAAATTAAAAGTACAGTACAGACAGAGTATATGGGGTAATAAGTAGCTACATTGAAAGTACTGATAGATGTTCTATAATGTAGGAAAGAAGTAGAGTTTAGTTAAATTTTAGCATATAAAACAGTAGAAACTAGATTAAAGCTATAAGTTATTTTGTTTGTTTTTTTGAAGGCAATGATAAAAGATTTAGTGCAAAGAAAGGATATATAGAAAATAATGATAATGAGAATATAGTATTGTGCAATAATAGATGAAGAAACAAATAGTGAGACTATAGAAAAAAAGGAAACACCTTTTTTGCTGTTATTTAAGGGAAGAATAGTAATTATTGAAGAGGAACAATTCTGCAATTCTGACAGAAGGAATAGTATGGACATCCACAGAAGAAAGAAGGCATATAATGAATAGTAAGATGGCTGTCCTGATTTGTGGGGCGTAGTGTAGAGTACAAAGTGGGTGTAGGTGTGCATGCACACTTGTTGGTATGGGGATGATGTCGAAGTGCTTTGAAGTGAAATTGGAAAATTATAATAGGGAAAGTTCGAAGTACCTGGGCTGCTATTCCAAAACCATTTAATTCACAGACAAAAGGAAGCCCTAGAAATATATTCAAGTCTATGTTTAAGAAAGGCACTTTGGCAGCAGATTGAAGTGTGAAATAAACAGGAGAGTGAATGAAGTGATAAAGTTTGGTCAGGAGAAAGATTAGTCAGGAGCTAATCAGTTGTGAGAGAGAAATAACCTTGAAAGGAAATATGAAGCTAGAGACACTTAACTGTGTGATTGATAAAATTGTCAGGAAAGTTGAAGGTGACTTCAATATTTTTCACTTAGGAATATGAGATAATGATGATTATATTAAATAAAATTAGTTTGGTAGGACTAAGAATTTTTTTTTTTTTTTTTTTTTTTTTTTTTTTTTTTTTTTTTTTTTTTTTTTTTTTTTTTTTTTTTTTTTTTTTTGGTACTGGGATTGAACCTAGGGGCATTCTAACTCCAAGCTACACTCCTGGCCCTATTCAATTTACTTTTTGAAACAGGGTCTTGCTAAATCCTTGAACTTGAGCTCTTCCTGTCTCAGCCTCCTAAGTACTGGGATTACAGGTGTGCACCACTATGCCCAACCTAGCATATTAGATTGGAAAGCTCAATTAAGAACTTAGAAAAAAAAACAGCCTGAAGTTAAAGAGATACATTTTGGGGAATATATGCTTAAAAACCATCTGAACACAAAAATAGTAGCAGAAACAATGGTTAAAGAAAAGATCGTCAATGACAAAGTATGAAATAAAAGTAAAACAGGACCACGGACAGGGCCCCAAGCGGCATCAACATTTCAGAGATGTCTGAGGAAGATCAGATGAAAGAGGGAGGGACAGACTAGTCAGAGAGATAAGTGAAATATGAGAGAGCATTTTCACAGAAATATATTGAGAGAGTGTCAAGAACTTTGAAGAGTCTGACATTTTTACCTTACTTGCAAGGAAACAAGGTAACCTTCCACTATTTTCTGGATGCTGACAGAAGACACACACTTCCAGGTCAGAGATGAAAAACTTTATTACTCACATCAAAAGCAGTAGGCAGCTAATCTGTGCAGCCCTGTAGGTTGTCTGATCTTCAGTTCCCGCAGGGGTGATGCAGGTGGGCCTACGGGGATGTCGGCTCACACAGTGGCCTGCACTACAAGAGAGAATACTGAACTCAGAAAACATATCATTTCATACCAGCCTCTAAGAAAGCACAATTTTTGTACCAGGGGAAGATAGTACTTTATACTTTGAGGCTGCAAACAGAAATATGAGGAAAGAGGAGTCAATGCCTGGTATTCTTGCCAAACCCAACATAATGAATAGGAGGGCCAAGGAAGACTATCCCCCAACAGAAAGTTTCCAGGAGGGTATGGAAAGCATTTTGCATGATGACAAATGGTAGAAGGGTTCTGAAAGGAAGCTAAAAGACAAGCTCTTAGCTTTTTATCGTTCTTGGTAATCCTTGAAAGTGAATGTGTTTCCTATTTGATGTTGCTAAAAATCAATGTTCTACAAAATGGGGCCCAATGACTTCTTAGGTTTTTTTTTTTTTTAACTTACTCTGAGGTATATTAATTCTTTATAAAATTTCAGTTTTGCAGTTCAATTTTGGTGTTTTCCAAAAAGTGAATGCAAGTATATGTTGAATTGTTTGTATTCCATTTCATTTAAGCACCTTATTTGAGTCTCTGTATTTGTACCTGGTTGTCACCCTGATATCTCAAACACTTTTACTTTAGTTGCTTTCTGCTAAAGAGAATAGAACAGAGCAAGTATTGATATGGCAAAGATTTATTTACCTAAAATTAATGTCAAATGACATTGTAATGTGTTGTAAGAAAGAATATGTGACAGGAATTTATATAGAGAAAAGTAATAGTTCTATGCCACAAAACAATATTGCTTGTGGTAGGATAGAAACTAGAAAATATGTGTCATGTCTCAGTATCATGTCCATGTTTCCAACATAAATTTAGTCTCAGCAAAATGAAATACTGTAAATATTATTTTATTAGTTTGTTGGTGTTTTAAAAAATGAACATTGATTTAGTCATGTCATTTACATACATCAAATATGCTAAAAAATATTTTAGAAAACCCTCTTTTCTACCTTTTCCTCCAATTTGCATAACATCCCCTTCTCTTCTCTATACTGCTATATAGAGACATACCCAAGTAAACACTGTTACTACATTCTCATTTTTTTTCAGAGGTTCTTTCTCGTATAAAAGCAAGAAAGAATACATTTGTAGCAGGCAGTTCTAAAGTTGTTCCCAAGATTCCTGTTCACTGGTTATTTAATCAACACCAATCTAGGTACTACTATGGAGACTTTGTAGATGTAAATGAGGTTACTAATCAGCTTAAAGCAAGGATATTATTTTTGATTATGCAAGATCCAAGATAATAAAGTCCTTTAAATGCAGAAGAGGAAGGCAGAAAAATAAATTAGAGGAAAGAAGGCAAGAAAGTGAGGCAATAGAGGAAATTGGAGTGATTTGAAGAGAATGATTCAACTCACTGTTGCAAGTTTGAAAGTAAAGGTGACCATAGGCCAAGGGATCCACATGGCTTCTGGTGTTAGGAACAACCTTATTAGAGTCTGAATCTAGAATGTCTCCCCAAGGCTCATCTATTTGAAGGCTTGGTTCCCAATGCAGCAATGTTCAGCTGTAGAACTTTTGGGAAATGATTACATTGTGAATGTTCTGATGTTATCATTGGGATAATCTATTAATGGCTTCGTAATTGAATGGACTATTTGGAAGTGGTGGAAAGAGTAAGAGGTAGAGCCTAGTTGGAGAATGTAGGTCATTGTAGCATGCCCTGGAAGGTTATATCTTGTTCTTGGCTCCCTTTCTCTCTCTCTCTCTCTCTCTCTCTCTCTCTCTCTCTCTCTCTCTCTCTCTCTCCCTCCCTCCCTCCCTCTCTCTCTCTCTTTCTCTCTCCTTCATAGCTGACAGGAATTGAACAAATTTATTTCACTACAATACCTTGCCATGATGCTTTCCTTCACCACAAGCCCACAACAATAGGGTCAAGTGACTATGGACTGAAACCTCTGAAACAGTGAGGCAAAATGCATCTTTCCCCCTTCAAGTTGTTTTCCTCAGGTATTTTGTCATAGCAACAAAAAGCTGACTAACAAATCCTAAACCAAAATTCAATAAGGAAATGGAGACTTCAGTTCTCTAATCACATAGAACTGGTATCTGCCAACAATCTGAAAGAGCTTAGAAGTATATACTTTTCCAGAATATCCAGATAAGAAGGCAGGTCAGCCAATCCTTTGATTTCATCCATGAGGGAATCTAGCAAGAGTGACTAGCAATGACAACACAGATTTCTGATTCAGAGAAACCATGAGATAACAAATTTACGTGGTTATAAACTGGTGAGCTTGTGGTAATTTTTATAAAAGAAAGAGAAAATGGATACAATGTTCTTTTTATCTCCATTTAACACAAATGTAGTCAAATTATTACATTGCTTACATTTTTTTTTCATTCAACATTATGTCTTGGAGCAGTTTACATAACAGTAGATAGAGAATTTTTTCTTATTTATAGTTGGATAATACTTTGCTGAATGATGTACTTAATTTGTGTGATGAGGACATTATTGATGAATATTTAAGCTGCTTTTTAATATTTGAAAATATGCCACAAAAATAACCTTGTTTAAATTTCATTCACATATGTGCTAGTATATCTGAGTGATAGATGTTGCTGGATGAAATGATATGTAAATATAATTTTGATTGCTATTGGTATAAAAGTTGTTTCCTTTTTCTCTACTTTGCCTTGAGATAGTATAATTCCACTAAACTCCTTACTATTGCATACAAGGGGCTATGTACTCTCTGACCTCTTACTTTATATTTTCCCTTGAAATATAATGTTTATACTATACTTGCTTTTTTATTTTGCTTCTCAAAAATAATATTTTATGTCTTATGACCTCTACCCTACATGTTTCCTGAGCTTATTTTAGCTCCCACCCCACTTTGAATATCTACACAGCTGAATCTTCTTGCAGTTTAGGACTCAGTCTATGCATTACCTCCTTAGAGAACAGCATACCATATCATGGTTACTCCACATCTTATTACTTGGATAAAAGAACAATTACAGAATCCAGAAGATCAGAAAGTAACATGGACAGCAACTACACCCTGGAGTTAAGTAAACTGGGATTGGGACAGAGCTTGCCAAGCATGAAAGCAATGCAGATTCAGATTATGGATTGCCCCAATTGTCACTTGAAGGTCAGCCTGTAGGCAAGGAGAGCCATTGATAGGTTTTGAACATGGAAGTGATGTGATGAAATAATCCTAAAGATTTCTACTTTTAAAATGAGATGAAAATTACATAGTATAACATAACATGGTATATTATATGTGTGAAGTATGCAATTACTTATTAATCATTATTATCTTTAAGTGTATTATGTTAGATATTTGGTGTGATTGTATAGAGACATTTTGTTAATTCATGTGTGCAATGTATTAATGTATCTCATTAAAAATCATTATAATTTTTATGGATATACTTTATCAGAATCTGACAGCTTCTCCTAAAGGTAAAATTTGTTTGTTAATGTTTCATACTGTACTATAATGTTGCTGCTGTGTTAGCCAACTTTTTGTTACTGTGACAATACCTGGAAAAAACAACTTAGAGGTGAAAACACTTATTTTGACTCATGGTTTCAGAGGTTTTAGACTATGGTCGGCTGACTCCATCACTTTGTCCCTGAGGCGAGGCAGAACATCATGGGGAATAATGTTATAGAGAATAGCTGCTCAGCTGATGACAGCTAAGAAGTGGGAAGGAAGGAATGACAGGCACAAGAAATACCCTGCCAGGGCATGACCCCATTGACCTACTTCCTCCAACTAGGTCCCACCTCCAAAAATTTCCACGACCTCCCATAATGACATTAAATTATTAGTGCATCAGTAGATTAATCCACTGATGGAGTCAGAACCCTCAAGACCCAATCAATTCCAAAATACCCCATCTCTAAACACTGCTGCATTGGGACCAAGCCTTCAACATGTGAGTCTTTGGGAGACAGTCCAGATCCAAAGCATAACAGCTATTTTTTAAATTAATTCATATTAAAAGACACAGATGAGTCTTAAAAGGAATTTATGAAGCACAAAAAAGTTATTCTCATATTTATTTTTAAACTGTAGAGATAAAGGAGATTTTTTAATTGACTGTAATATATGATTTAAAAGAGTTGTTAGTACAGAGTAGAGTAAGGTAATATGAGCATTTTTTTTTAAACAAGAAACATATAACGAAATGGCTGACAGTTTGTATTTAAAAGGAAGTCTAGGTTTTCCTAAATAATGTGTGAGTATTGTCAGATCTAGCGCTTACTTACTGGGGCATTTTCATAAAAAAACAGTGGACATGAAAGGGTCATTGAAGACATGACATATAGCTACTTTTAACCTCTCAAGAAATGACAGGCACTGAGGAAAATTTCTAATGTCACAAGTTCAGGATGGATTTGACAATGGAGTTGCTCTGGAGAAATATAATTTTTAAAGTATTGACCTGTACTAAGAAGAAAATATTTGAGAGACAAGTGGAAGAGAATAGAATATTAAGGTTTGGCAATTGTGTAAGTGAGGCTATGTCTGTACAGGAAAGCAAAGACATTAAATATAAGTACTGGATTTTCCATCCTTCAATTTGTTGTTTAAGTCTTTTCAAAACACATTTTTTTTATATTTAGGACAAAAAGACTATAATAATTATAGATTGAAGTTTTATAATCTGTGTGGCTCTGTTCAATAAATGCCTGTCCTTACAATGAATTTGAACAAGAAAATTCCTCCTTCCCATTTCCAGGTGCCTCTATGTGCCCAGCAAAACCCTTGTTGAGAACTTCTAGCCAGATGAATCAAATTTACTTCTTTTCTGTAATTCCAAGAGAATGAAGAGTAACAGGATGAGACTTGGGCTCAGGTAGATAATCATGATGAGGAAAAATTAATGATATCTGAGTTATGTGTATGTAAACAAATATTGCTATGCCAAAAGGCATAGTGTATTACACTTGCATGATTAAATTGAATTGATAAAAATATTTCATCTTTAAAAAATTTTAAATCTTAAGTTTACTTTTCCTTAAGGTGAAATAGTAAGTAACTCATCTGATAAAGGGTTGAAGGATTAAGCACATTTTGTGGTGTCATATATGATTAGCTCTACAACAGAGCAAGGCTATCTTTTAGAAACAGAGAGGGACAGTCAAGTTGAGAAACAAGGATTAGAGCCACATTAGCAGGGTAATGCAATGCTGCAATGACAAGGTTAAACTAATGCCTATCTTGCAATAGCTGTAATGTAAAGTTTACCTGGTCCTAGTATTTATCAGAATCAAACATTTCTAGTACTATAGCATCTAACTATGAAGTAAAGTGGGAAATGTAGGTAATCATATAATTTAAACAAAAATATAGGTTTGCCTCAATGACCTGTTTTTCTGCTCGCATGCCTTTGGCTTGTGTTATTCATACTGATTATAGCAATTCTCCATGTCTCTTTGTATCACAGACAGCTTTAGAGTCACAGAAATTTTTTGGTTTACATCTTAATGTCTATCATAGAGTTGTGCTCCTATCACCATGCAACTTCAAAATTCTTGAGTAGAGGCCTGTAAGCAAGTCGCAATTCAATTGCACTCAGGAGAGAACAAAAGAATTGGGAGAGGTTGTGGAAAATTGCTTAGCTGGACCTTTCGATTATTGATGAGAAGGCAGAATAATCCAGAAAGGGACTGTCTGCCTCCCATAGCAATGTATTTTCTGATTAACTCAAAGAAGCTGATATCAGAGTGTACTAGGAGTCAATGGATTGTACCAGAAAAATCTGCAAGAGGATTATATTATTAGCAGAGAAAGAGCACATAAAGAAAATTGATATTCACAGTGGTTAGATGTACAAGTCCTCCAACGGTGTAGCCTTAATGAAAATATTAAATGAAATATATGTCTATCCAAGATTTTTAAAAAAGGTAATATTGTTAAGACGGGTGCTTTACAAAAAGGTGGGGAAACATAAAACAGAGAGGTGAAAGTGGGAGACAAGAAACTGACAGCATGTATTTTGCAGCAAAAAAATTGTTGATATACACTTGGAAACAAATTAAGAACTATAGAGAACACGGGTAGATTTTTGGATATTGTTTTAGTGTAGGTCACTGGAGCCTTAAAAAAAGACGACGAGAAAATGTTTTTATAGATTGGCAAAGGCAGTAGCAAGGCATTCTTTGATCCTGGCAGGATTTTAATTGCTTTGCTGTTGATTGGCATGCAACTATGCTCAAATGAAGGAAGAGAACATATTTTGAGAGCTATTTCAAGAATTGCTTTCTGATACACTTCATTGAACAGCTTAGGTGGCTAGAGGCTATTTTGGACGATAGCCTAGAAAAGGCTCTGAGTAAGATAAATACGTCTGAAACAGAAGAAAGTTGCTATCTCACAGTTTAATCACAATAACCTTCATTTAAAAATGCTCTTGAGATGCTGAAAAAGAAACAAGTACATTACAGAAAAGAAGTATACTTTGTAAAGTCTTAATTGGAAGAACGTCTGAAATGGATGGATAAATTTCTACTGTACTTTTAATACAAATAAATAGCAATAGTAGAGGTGTATTCCTCTTTGGATTGTGAAGTACACACATGCGTGTGTGTGTGTGTGTGTGTGTGTGTGTATGTGTGTCCACCCTCATACAAAAGTTTGAACAAATAAAATGAACCAAGGGTTTCTGTGCATTGCTCTATTTCTGGACTCACTTCCTTAAAGGTAAGCTGTAATTTGAGAAGACACACGACAGAAGCCACTACCAGACCATCCTGAGTTCTGGACAAGGTGCCTGTTGTACTGCTATTGTCCTAGAGGATTCATGACCTCACTCTACTGATCTGGAAAACATAACAATCCTTTTTTTTCTCTCTCTCTCTAAGATTATCTCACAGGTTGAGGGTCCATTGAAAAAGCAAGTCAATTGAAGTCCATCCTGAGTACCTGAAGGAAATATTGCTACACACTCAGCCTTTTTTATATTTTGTTTTGAAACACAGTCTCACTGGGTTGCTGAGATTCTCGCTATGTTGCTGAGGCTAGTCTCAAACCTGTGATCATCCTATTTCAGCCTCTCAAGTACTGAGATTACAGATGTGTGAGGGAATGCATTTAATTATTTATTTATTTTTGGTACAGGGGATTGAGCCCAGAGGCATTCCACCTCCAAGCTATATCCTCAACCCCTTTTTACTTTTTATTTGGAAACAGTGTCTTGCTAAGGAAAGAATTTTTTAAGACTGTATTCATGAATTTTATGGTTCTGTATTTACTTTGCTTAAATATTTGCTTCTACTTTGTATTCAAATCTAGCCTATTTTTAAAAGTATGGACTTGGTCAATTTTTGAAAGTGATTCCTACAGCTATCTAGAAGCTTAAAAGGCCTCCATGATAGGCTAACTATTTCTTCCTGTCTCAGCCTCCCAAGTACTAGGATTACAGATGAGCATCATCATACCCAGCCAATATATTATAGACACAACTGTGTTGTGGGGGCAATATGAGTTGAAGAGGATAGTTGTTACTTTTTATTCAAGAACTGTATCTCATTCTAGAGACCTACAGGAGAATGCACAATGGTCAATGCCTAGTATTATAGCCTTTGGGTTCTGGGGGAAGATTAAGGATCCTAGAAAAGAGAGTAGCTCCGTATAATCAGCCTCCTCAGCGTCAACAACACCAAGGCAAAGTGATGGAATTTCTGCCTCCCCTGTTCCTAATCAAAATACATAGTTTAGCTTCTCTTTTTACCACTTGATTTTCACTACGCTTTGGGTTGTCTCTGTTTCAAAAATGGTCCTGAAAATAATTTTGATAAGGAGTACATTGTTTTAGTCAGTAAAAGAAAAGTGTGACGATACTGGTATTTTATTAAAATTTCCTCTAAACTGTAGTAGTATGTTATTTCTGAAAGGCTATTCATCATTACTAAAAAATAAATAAGCATCCTGAGTAGAAGGAAGTATTAACCTGTCTTTACAACTTTCTGACATCCAGGTATATAGAAAGAAGGTTTGTCAGGAAAAAAAAAAGTAAAGTAAACATATCTGATGTAATTGTTAACAACTAATGAGCTCACACATTTCTTCTGTGCATTTCTCCACTCTCTAGATCAAGGTGACTTTATAGTCCTCAGGCCTCCTGTGAGCTGCAGATGAGTGATAAATAGCGAAGAAAATCTTTCTCTCTCTCCATGTCTATCAGTGGAAGTAGTGTCCCCAAACCCATAGCAATTTCTCTACTTGGGTTCCAGTTCCTTCCTGACCATCTAGGTCTTTTTCTCCATCAACCATCACCTCTTTTCTAATCTACACTTTTCTCTTTTCCTTGGTGCATTAGTTTCTCCTTTATCAGTGTTTTCACTTTCCATGGTTTCAGTAACCTGCAGCCAACTGAGTCTGATAACATTACATGGAAATTGTGAGACATAAACAAGTCTTACGTTTTAAATTGCATGTCTTCTGAGTAGTATGGCAAAATCATGAGGCCTCTACTGTGATCCCCCAGAGAGATGCATCATCTCTTCACAGTCATGCTGTCTGCACAACCTCCCTGATGGTCACTTGGTAGCTATCTCAGTTATCAGATTGACTGTCCTGTATCACAGAGCTTGTTTTCAAGTTGCCTTTATTTTGTTTAATAGTGGCCCTAAAGTTTAAAAGTGGTGATGCTGACAGTTCAGATATGACAGGGGAGCCATACAGCTCTTCCTTCAAAGGAAAAGGTGAAAATTCTCAACAAGGAAAGAAAAACACTCATGTACTAAACGGCTAAGCTCTGTGATAAGAACACATCTTCTACCTGTGAAATCCAGAAGAAATAAAGGAAATTAATTCTAGTTTTGCTGTTATACCTCAAACTGCAAAATTATGACTACAATGTGTGGCAAGAGCTTAGTTAAGATAAAAAGAAAAGTGGTATTAAATTTGTATATGTGTGTATAGGAAAATATAATATATATTATTCTGATAATATATAATTCTGATCATATATATATATATATATATATATATATATATATATATGTTTTGGATGTGCTATTTGTGGCTTCAGGCATCCACTGAAACTGAAACCTTGGAATATATCCCTTAAAGATAAGAAGGGACCAATGTAATTACAAAAACAATTCTATCTGTAAAAACCAATAACCTCTTACCATTAAATCTTAAGAAGATTGGTTTTGGAGTACAAATCCTACTTTTCTAATTCACTTTCTTGTCTTTTGTTTTATCCTGTTACTTCTTCCACAGTTTCTCTCACAGTAATGCATACCTTATTAGTTAAAGTTCCCTTGATTTGGATCTCAGTGATATTTCCCACTCTTCTGTTCCATTTCCTCTCCTGATTTTAACCATTGTTTATATTTGTAAGGATCTCTACCTGCACTCCAAATGCGTAGATGTGCCAGAAGACCAAACAAGGTGGAAGCTTCACAAGCTTTGCAAACACAGTTTGCTCAACCCTGGACTCATCACATTTTCTCTTGAATTTACTCTTCTTCCTCCATATCCTTTTTTAAAAACTTTCCAGAGTACCAAGGCAAAAATATGGTGATCATTCTGAATCATTTTCTTTCATAGCCCACACCAAACCACTCATTTTTCAAGCATTATAAACTCAGAATCCTAAATCCCTCTCTTAAGGAGCTTCGTTCTCAATTGCCATCCCTGCAGTCTCAGGATAATGCAGCATCCTAAATGGTCTACTACCTCCACTGTAGCTCCCTTTGTCTAATTCATCTTCCATATTGCAGCTAAGATGCAAATTTAATCACATCAATTTCCTTCTGAAAACTGCTAAATTTCTCCTCAGAGCTTTCAGAGCAAAGACAAATATCTTACCTAAGGGTTTTTAAGTCCTGCCTTCCTCTATTATCTGTCTACTTGCTTTAGCTTCCCTCCCTCTCTTTGTACATCATGCACTTAGAATGAGTCCTCTGGTTTACTGAAATTCAACTCTATTCAGCCAGGAACATCTATGTCACTGGTCCCCATGCAAAATACACCACACACACACACACACACACACACACACACACACACACACACACACAGTGTAAACCCACAGGCACACAAAGTTGTCTTACTAATTCCTATTTGTTTTCAAAATGACACCTCAGGGAATCTCCTGACCTCACAGTCTAGGCATTGTCTGCTGCACTATTTCCTCACTTGTTTTCAAGATATTCTATAATTAGTGAGTTATTTGTCTCTATCCCACATTGAATGGTGGATTTCTTGAGGGCAGAGATTGTGTCTTAATATCCTTGATATCCTCATGACTAGGCAGAGTATTTACTGCATAGCATCATCTTTTATATGATAGTTGGTCAGATGGGGTTTTACCCTACTACTTCTCATTCCTGGGATGATGAGCTTAATCTCATTTTGGAATCCTGTCACACATTTAGCCAGACTAAATAGAAAAGGTCTTTGCAGAAAAGTGAACAGGTGTTGTAATTTTAATAGTAAAACAGGTGCCTTGAATGATTTGAAGCTTAAAGGTCAAAGCAAATGACTCTTTTGCATCCCCTCTTAGTTCCGTGCTCATGTTTGACTATAATATTTTAACATTGGATGGTAAAATAAAAATATACATCATGATACCTGATAAGCTTGTCCTCCTTGTAGATAAATGTATTGACAAAAGGTTAAAAAATAACAACTGAAATGTCTATGAATGTGAGTCAGATGTGACTCCATGTTTCAGTAGATCTGTTTCCAGACACATTGCAGGTGTGCAATTGAACAAGGCTGGGAAGTAGTGAGTTCAATCTTGCCAATCCATAAAAAAAAAAAAAAAAAAAAAAAGCAGATATTGAGAGGGGATGAGCCATGGCTTTATTCCAGCTAAGACAGGCTAATGTAGGAGGCCTAAGCTTCTAATACACAGTGGTGGCTGACTGGCTCCACACTGAGATTTTCCATCACACATCCACTTATCCGTGTGTTTGCCTATTCATGTATCCACACATTGGACTGTGGATATATACCAAATCAAAACAAAAGCAGCAACCAGTCAGGGCACAGAGTTACCTAAGACAATACAGCATCTTCAAGAACATGCTGGACTGTTTTTCATACAAGAGTGGCCTTCACTTGAGGAGGTGAGGAAGCCTACCTAACACACACCATGTTCTGACTGTTCCCACAGCAGAGAAAAGGGTAAGATTTGTATTGGTGCAGAGGAACTTTGTCAATTTTTGTTGTCTGCTCTAAAAATAAAACAAAAAATGATTTGTTTTGCAAGTAAAAAGAACAGATACCAAAAACTGATATTTAATTTTGGATATATAATTTTAGCTAAAGAAACTATTTGTGGAAAATATTAAACAAACTCGCTTTTCAATCATGGCTTGACTGTATTTTATATAATATTCTAAAATTATTTTTTCTTTAGCCTCTGGACATTTCTCAAATGATATATCTCTCAATTTAAATTGATAAATACAATTATTCATTTGAAAGTATTATAATAAATGTATTTTTTCTCTCTGCATTTCTAGATATTTTGGATATTCTGTATTATATATTATACTGTTTTCAGATTAAAAATAAGATCTGAGGTACTTTACCCTAAAACATGTTGAATATTATTTGAAAATGTGACATATATGGTTTCAGAATTTTTAATTGTCTTTTTAGAATTTTTGAATAATGTATGAATTGTGCATAATATGTGGTTCAGTGTGAAATTTTCACACATGCATACATACTGCTTTAATCTTCCTTTATTTACCCTCATCCTCCACACACACTTTTATCAACCTCTGGTAATTGTTGTTCTATATTCAGATGGATATTTTTTGCTTCTACATATGAAGAGAACACATGATGCTTGCTTTTTCTGTGCCTGACTTATTTCACTTAATATAATGTCCTTCAGTTCCATCCACTTTGCTACATATGACAGAATTTCATTCTTTATTATGGCTGAATGACATTCCACTGGCTATATACACCATATTTCTTTTATCCATTCATCTGTTGATGGGCATGTAGACTGATTCCATGTCTTAGATATTATGAGTATCAGCAAAATAAACACAGGAGTGCAGTTGTCTCTTAGGTATGCCAATTTCGTTTCCTTTCAATAAATAGTTAGCAGTGGTATAGCTGGATCATGTGGTAGTTCTATTTTTAGTTAATTGAGAAAACCCCATACTGGTCTGCATAGTGGCTATACTAATTTACTTTCCCAGTAGCATCATGTAAGAGTTCCTTTTCCCCCATATCCTCACCAGCCTTTGTTATTGTTATGTTATTATTAGAAAACTAGGGCAAGCTGGCATATCATTGTAGTTTTTATTTTCATTTCCTTAATAGCTAGTGATATTAGGCATTTTTCATAGATATGTTAACCATATGTATTTCTTCTTTTGAAAAATGTCTATTGAGATCATTTGCTCATTTTTAAATTGGATTACTTTTTGTTTTTCAAGTTTATTACATTCTGGATATTAATCCTTTGTCATGTGAATAGTTAGCAAATATTTTATCCCATTCTGTAGGTTGTTTCTTCACTCTGTTTATTGTTTCTCTTGTTGTGCAAATGTGTTTTAGTGTGACATAATCCCCATTTGCCAATGTTTTCTTTTCCTGTACTTTTGAGTCCCAGAAAATCATTGCCTACCAAAATCTTAAAGTATTTCCCAAAGATGCTAAAAGCATATATTGGAGAAAGGACAGGCTCTTTAATAAGTAGGGATGGGAAAACAGGATATCCACATGCAGAACATTGAAACATGAACCCTATCTCTCACCTTGTATAAAAGTTAACTCAAAATGGATCAAAGACTTAAATGTAAGATCTGAAACTCAGAAACTACATTTGGTATTCAAATAAGTTTATCCCATGTTTCCCAAGTCTGTGAACACCCTAAGTTATACAGACATTATATATTACACATTCTTAGGGATATGAGAAAGATCATAGTATGTATGTTGTGCTAATCAGCTATTCATCATTTTGAAAGACACCTGAGAAAAACAACTTGGAGGAGGAGGGATTGATTGATTTTGGCTCATGGTTCCAGAGGCCTTTGCCTGTGGTCAGCTGACTCTAATGCTTTGGGCCTGAGATGAGAGAAAATATCATGGCAGAAGGATGAGTTTGAGGAAAAAACAACTATTCAGCTGTTGGTATCCAGGAAGCAGGAAAAGGGAGAAGGGCTAAAGACAAGAAATACCATTCCAGTATTCATGCCCAGTGACCTGCTTCCTCTGAGCTTGCCACACCAATCTAGTTTTCACCACCTCCCAGTAGTCCATTCAGTACCAATGGATTCATATGTTGATGAGGTCAGATCCCTTATGATCCAGTCACTACCCCAAAGCCCCAACTGAGCTTTATTGCACAAGGGAACCAAGCCTTCAACACATGAGACTTTGAGGGACATTAGAAACCCAGATCATGACATATATTAAGTGAAAAACACCAAAATGCAAACACAGAATTTTATGTGTTAAAATCTCAAATTTATGAATATATTTGGGAGATTTTGTTTTATATTTAGCAGTGGTCATCTCTTCCAATTTGATTTCCTAAATTTTATGTTTTTATTTATTTATTTTTTTTCCGGTACTGGGGATTGAACTCAGGGGCATTCTACCTCCGAGCTATACCCCCAGTCCTATTTTTTATTCTTTATTTTGAAACCAAGTCTCACTAAGTTGCGGAGTGTCTCATTAGGTAGCTGAGGCTAGCCCCGAACCCGGATCCTCCGGTCTCAGTCTCCCGAATGCTGGGATTACAAGCGTGCGCCACCACGCCCGGCTGAATTTTATGTTTTTAAAGGAATATTTCTTATATTTTTTAAGAATATAAGGTTATTTTTAAATTTTACGTTATTTTCCTGATAGTTTCCATAGAAATATTCTTTGTAGTGTGAATCCTGAAGAGCATTTTAGAAAGTTGGAAAAGGTTGTTTAGGTGCTAGGGTATTGGGTGATTTTCAGCACCCCTCTGGTTAGCAGTCTGTATTAATGATAGATTTGTTTAATACTGCTTTGAATTGTTTGCTCATAGTTAAGAGCACCTATTTCACATTGACAATCCCCAAACCTGTTTCATAATGTTTACTGACAATTACAATCTTAGCTAAGAAGTAACAACAGGGAGTTAAGCAGTCTTTGAATAAAGTCGGCCTCAAAATGAACACCGATAGGGGACTGATTGGCTCAGTTTTATTTAACATTTTTAAGACTGATCTTTGACATTTTCCTTAGGGAGCAGAAATAGCACATTGATGCCTTTCTCAGGTGTCTGGAAGAAGAAAGTGCTAAACATACTAGAAACAACTAAATCAGAAGATCTCACTATGTATAGAAATGGAGACATATGGAGAAATTTTAAGATATGGCAACATAAAAAGCAACATATTCCTTTCTTTTTTCCCCCATTCTTTAGGAGACAACAATGTATTTATGGAAATGAGCCATTCTGTTGCCAAAATGTTAGAGATTTATTGAAATTATGGCTGCATTGTATAGACAAAGAACAGTGACAATTTTGTGATATATTGGGGCAATTTTGTTAGTGTTTTCCCAACTTATCAGAACAGTTCACAGAGCTAGTAAGAAATTCTTCCAACATGTTTTTTACCAACTACTAAAAACAAATTAACGAGGAAAACAAAATAACAAGATAAGCCATGGTAATCAATTTTATCATGCTAATACATAGTATTTCATGAAGATTGGTAAGAAAAAAGACTGCTGAGATTTCATCATGTTCTGGATATCTTACTTTGGCTGACCATGGCCTATCGCTTTCATTTTCAAATAAAAATAAGCACATTGCTAAGGTTTTGTGAGCTGGAAATGTAGCTCAGTGGTAGAGTTCTTTTCTAGCATGCACAAGGTTCTGGAGAGGGAGAGGGAGAAGGAAGATAATGAAGAAAAGGCTTCTATGACACTATGTGAGGAAATATAGGACATTTTCTGAAATATCAATTATTACTTAAGTGGACAAATGTCTCAATGCCATTGTTTAAGTGACAAGTTGAAAATCGTTTCTCAGTATCATCCAAACCATAATCTTACCCCATGGTGAAACCTCTATATGTACATGGACTTGAAGTTCAAATAACACTTATTACAAAGCACTGAGAAATGAATTTATTCTTAAAATGGAAATTTCTTGCATAAATAGAATTTTTCTTTCCTTTAATTATTTATTAATTCAGCCATCTTTATTGAGCTAAACTATTTGCAAGTTATGATAGAAATTAAAATCAGTGACTTATTATTTTTGGAAACTAGAGCTCTGAAATGGGCACAGTGTGCTTGCTAAGTGGCCAAGGAATGGCAGCATGGTGAGGTATTTTGGAATCAGACATCCTAGATTCAAGCCCTAGCCTGAAAATCGGCTCTGCCAGGTGACCCTAGCCAAGTTATTCAACATACCTGAGCTTTAGCAATTATTCTTTTATTAAATAGAGTGATATTTTCATCACTGTGTCTTTCCCATAATAATATTAATCTCCAAATGCTAGCTACTGTTTTCAAGGAGGGTGCTTTCATTTCTTTAACTTTCTTCCTTTATTTACTTTCCCTTTTCTTCTTTTCCTTTTTTTTTTTTTTTCCTTTCATAGTATGAGGGGAAATCCTATAATGCAAGTAGTTTCAACTTTTACATGTAACTCTTATAAATCTCTATTGTGTGTGTGTGTGCATATATGTGAAGGGAGAAAAATTAAATGTGTTTATGGTAAATGGGACAGTCATGTTACAATGACAAGAAAACGGATTTAAAGGTTGGAGGGCAAAAGTCCCTGGAAGCCATCAGTCCTCCATATTGCAAGATTGAAAAGACAAACAGGTTAGAGGGGTTCATCAACTGAGAAATTGAAATACAATATAAATCTGGTGAAATGCCATCTCTCTAAATCCAGGAAGCACCTCAGCTAGAACACTCTATTCATCAGAGAAATTATGCATGATTGTTCACTGTTTATGGATTGGAATGTATTCTGGTAGACACCAAAACTGTCAGAAAGAGATGATACTGGTAATATAGGGCATAATAATCATTTAAAACAAATCAGATATTTTCTTGTATTAATGTTTGTAAATTAAGATAATGCTGTTGTCTGACTGAAGTTGTTTTTTTTTTTTTTTTTTTCAATTTATTTGAAAACTCAATAATGTGTACTCAGCATTTCAGACCAAAGGATAATTGGTTTTAGGGGCAATCCTATCAACTTTTAATTAATTCTTTGGAAGTCTTGAAACAGAAGAGAGAGCATAAAGTAATGTTATAAATAGATTATATGACCCTCCCTTCATTCAAACTATGCTTCAAAAGAAAATCTATACTTGTAGTACTTCTAAACTTCAACTAAAATTAGTTTCAATTGCTAAAAAACATCTCAAAGTTGAAATAGAAAAAAAGAAATATGTCAACTTATTATTGAACTGCTTTGAGACAAAAGTGTCAAAAATCACAATGAATTAATCAAACCCCTATTTGCAAGACAACTGAAGGGAAAAAATATGATCTCAAATTCTCTTGAGAATGAATAATGAAGAAAGACTTAACCGAAGTTCATAACTGCACCTAATGCGTTCATTTTTATGAAATTAGTAGAGGCTTCTCCCCAAAATATAGTGCTTGTGTGATAATACAACCATGGTCACCTGTGTTTTTGCCTCCCTTTATACAATGAAAACATTAAAACCAATTTATGTCATCTCAACTAAAAATAATGAATTTGAGAGATAATATTGACTTGAACTACCTAAAGTGAAAGGATACCATATGTTCAATATTTGCTTTTAAAGAAAGTCACATACACATCCAAAATCCTTAGAACCATCTTTACTACGTCAAATTTTAGTGTAGAATTTTGAAACATAAAGAGGACTGGGATTTTTTAATTGCGACCAACCTTATTAAATTCCTTTTATGTGACAGCCTTTGCATATATATGCTAGCTTCTTAAAACTCTGGCTTTTAGCCAGGTGTGGTGGCTCACGCCTGTAATCCCAGCATTTGGGAGGCTGAGACTGGAGGATCCAGGTTCGTGGCCAGCCTCAGCTACCTAGTGAGGCACTCCACAACTTAGTGAGACCCTGTTTCAAAATAAAGAATAAAAAATAGGGCTAGGGGCGTAGCTTGGAGGTAGAATGCCCCTGAGTTCAATCCCCAGCACTGCAATAAAAAAAAAAAAAAAAAAAAAAACCCAAAAACCTCTGGCTTTTTAAAACTTGGGAGCATGGTATCTATTCCAGCTGCACTGTTTTTAATATACTCACCATTGTTCATCTTTTCCAATCCTCTGATAATGGGGTTGAAAGCAGGAAGAATCTTCTACCTCAGTGAGGCTGAATTCAAGTAGCTATGACTCAAATTATGGATAGAGTTCAAGCCCTTTGCCATAAGGCATGTATGGTACCAGGGAAGAGAGGGAGAAGGCTCAGGTGGTATCGGGAACCCCAGGCTGAACCCTCAACCGTGAGGCCCCAATAAAGACGCTGCCTGAATGTTGCTGATTCAAACCTCTCTTTATTATACCTCTCTCTCTGGGATCGAGGGCACTACACAAGCAGTAACAAACACAGCACAGAAGCCGTCTCTCCAAATAGTGCCTTTCCAACAGACTCCCAATAACCCCTCTCTCCA
>PVLC010021784.1:7350-27622 GCA_004027655.1 Graphiurus murinus
TGAATGGATTACAAAACTATGGGATATGTACACAATGGAATTTTACTCAGCCATAAAGAAGAATAAAATCATGTTCTTTGCAGGGAAATGGATGCAACTGGAAAACATTATGTTGAGTGAGATTAGTCAGTCACAAAGAGTTAAGAAGCATATGTTCTCCCTAATATGTGGATACTAGGGAGAAGATGGGGCATAGGAGTGTCTCTAGATGAAAAAGAGAGATCCTCGACAAGCAAAGAAATTGATTTAATTGTAGTGGACGCAAGGGGCAGAGGAACGCCCTAAAGCACATGATGTACCTACACAATCATATCAAGGTCACTCACTGAAGTGAACCTTAGGGGGAGGGAGGGGGAGGGAATGGGGAGGGAATCGGGGAAGGGGTCAAATGAGAATTGTGTGCAAATATGTTGTTAACAATTTGTACTTAACAAAGATGTATGCTATATTGCACGAGTTATTACAATAAAAAATTTAAAAATATATATATTAAGGGTTTTTTATTACGATATAATTTTTTATGTATGTAGTACTGGGAATGGCACCCAGGGGCCTTCTACCTCCTGGCTACACCACTAGACCTATTTTATTTTTTTGAAAGCAGGGTCTCCCTAAGTTGCTGAGGCTGGCTTCGAATCTTCAATTCTTCTGTTTCAGCCTCCCAAGTAATGGGATTACAAGCATGCACGACCATGCCTGGCACCATATTATTTAAGCACATAATATAACAAATACATAAATATATGTTCATAAGTTGTTTTCATTTCTTTATTTTCTTTTTTTGGGGGGAGGGGTTACTAGGGAATGAATCCATGGACATTTTATCTCTCAACCATCTTTCATTTTGAAACAGTGTCTCGCTAAGTTGCTGAGGCTACCCTTAAACCTGCAATTCGCCTATCTCAGCCTCTTAAGTACTGGGACTACAGGTATATGCCAACACAACCTGTTACAATGAAAGCAACGAGCTGGGAAAGTTCCATTTGTTTTGTTTTGTTTTGTTTTTTCTTTAAAGAATATTATTAGATACATTTACCTATTTTTTCAGTTTTTAAAATCAGAGTAGGCAAAAGCAAAGTTAAGAAAGTTAAACAAATATATAAACATAAAATACTGCAAATTTTTGCATCCAGCTTCTACATACTAGAAATATTAATTCTGGTTAAAGATATAATACAGAAAAATGAAGAACAAGGTAACAATATTAATACACTCACAATATGTCTCATAATATGGCACAAACCTTGTAGTTTTTGAAGCTTCAGAAAGGCCGATAATGCTTCAAGAAAATGTGTTTAGTTATTATTATAACTTCTGTCCATGTATGGAATCAGTTTTCCCAGCAGCACCAGACTATTCCTACAATCTTGCTAAGTGGCATATCTGCCTTTCGTCTGTCTGATGAAGGAGCTTAGGTTCTGACACAAATTAGCCCCAATACATATGTTTGCACCAGCACATCACAGCAGCCCTGTGATTATCCTTTCCTCAGTGTCAACCACCACTTTAAAAAAAATATCGGTGCATTGTAATCATACGTCATAATGAAGTTCAGTGTGATACAGGCTACATGCACACAGCATTGGGCGAGTTTTCCCCCTACCCCTGTCCCCTAGCTTCCACCCCACACCCTCCCCTTCCCACGACAGGTTATTGAGATCAATGCTGATCATTTTGCGCATGTACCACCACTTTGGACCAGAGCTGCAAGTCCTCACACTCCCCACTCACATTCTACTCACTTGATACAGCAAAAGTGCCCGCATATGCAGGAACTCGATTAATACACCACTCAGGGAGTTCTGAGTCTCTTCCCTTTGGCTAGGGTTCCTTCTTTGGCTTGTGTAGCTATAGCTACTGTTCTCATAATGAACTCCTCTCTTCTATTAAGAAACGTTGAGAACAAAAATTAGACATGCACAGCACTGTGATATTGAAAATGCAATTAAGCCAATTTTCTTGAGCAATTCCGACTTTGAAAGCACTCAATTAGAGCCGGGAGATACAAAATTAAACAGGGTTCATAAAAATGGCAAAATCTCATCATCTCCCTAGGATATACATATGAAAATTTTAAAAAATAACAAAGAAAAAATACCAAAATTAACTTAAATATAAATTATATTTATTTATAAAATTGTAAATATAAATTCATGTTTAGAAATACTTATATTTAGACATTTATAAATATAAAATTCTATTTATTCTGGTATAGGGAAAATTAAAGACTACTAAACAGCTGTCATATTTAACCTGTCTTAAAAAGAAGAGTTTACAAAGCAGGCAACTCAAGAACTTTATGAATAAGGGGGAAAAATGAAGACAAAGAGACATGAATGTATAACTCATAATAACAAAATTGAAGGAAGTAGTGTCAGAGAATTATCTATAGACACGGGCAGAGTCGGAATAACCCCAAGGGCTGTTACTGCAGAAAATTGGCAGCACATTTTTTTAAACAAATCCAGAATGGCTTAAAAGTGAAGAGTCACATGTTTTTTTTCTCATATGTGGAAACTAGAAAGAAATTGGGAAACAAAGGGGATTCCAGATAGAGGAGGAAAAACCCCAGTACAGCAAAGAAGGGTGTCTAGGGAGGGGTGGGGAGGAGACTTACGAAGAAAACAGTTCAAATAGTGCTTTGTCCGTTTGCAAAATCATCAACGCCAATCTCAACAAGTACGTGGAAGGGGATGGAGTAGGGTGGGGATCCAGAGGAAGCTGTGTGCATGTATGTTCCTTTCGCTCTAAACCTCATTATGACGTATAAATACAGTGTACAAATTAAAGTATATTTAGGAAATGGAAAATTTTTTTAATCTACATAATCTGAAATCCCAGCAATAGTTCACACTTCAGAAATAACTAGGTTCAGAGACAGCAAAGAGGTCCTCAGGACTCGGCCACTTCTCTTGGGCCCTTGGTCTGCATCTTCATTTTGACTCCATTCTCAGATATCCTCTTGCTTTGTGGCAATAGAGGGCTACAGAAGCCCCAGCCTGGATTTACGTAGGATTCTAATCCTTGAGGAAATGTTAGTCTGTCTCTCTCTTTCTCATATTCTGTCTCTCAGCATTGTTATTTCCCTTAAGAGAATTTTTAAACATTTTTTCCTAATATACTTTGCCAAGGAAATTTTGTGACACAGTTGTGTCAGGTAGAGTTGAACAGCTGGGCTGCACCTGGAGGGTCCCAGACCACTCTAATATCTAAGATACCGTCACCTTTTAAGACCTACTTTCCACCTGCTTGGGTGT
Organism: Graphiurus murinus; assembly: GCA_004027655.1. Classification (NCBI taxonomy): domain Eukaryota; kingdom Metazoa; phylum Chordata; class Mammalia; order Rodentia; family Gliridae; genus Graphiurus; species Graphiurus murinus. The sequence continues at coordinate 10,608 of PVLC010021784.1, forward strand.
GATATCATCACCATTCAGAGTACATACTCTAGTTGAAGCCCACAGAGTCTGGAGCTAAGCAGCTCTAACTGTGTTCCATCTCTAAACTCATCATCCAGGCCATTTGGATCAGTCACGCCTGGATCATGTGGTCTTTTGTGTGTGAAGATAGGGTCAGCCCCACATAAACCAAACAGGCAGTGGAGGAATTATGTAAAAAGTGGAAATTGGTGGTACTACAATCAAGGAGACAGTGAATGGATGTGGCATGAGAGTTTACCAAGAATATAGATTCATCGTATCTATGTTTGAAACAGGCCTGCTTATGCCAAGTGATCATGGCAAGTGATCATGAGTGGAACCCAATAAAGGAAGGAGTAGAGGCAGGCACCTGAGCTGATTGTGATCAGTGGTCTTCACAAATAGAGAAAATAAAATCAGAGGAACAGGCAGAGACAAAGAAAAGGGGGAAAAAAAAAAAAGGCAGCAGAACCTTCCCCTGAAACAGAATAAATAACATTTGGTGGCTGATTAGAAAGGATAAAGAGAAAAGCAGAAGCCAAAAAATAAATCTTAGCCAAGAAGCTGATAATACCAGAAACATAGACAAGCAGGCTGGGTAAAGGTTCAAGGAAATAATTATTTATTTTATGGTTGCTGTGATTATCTTGGGATCTACAGACAGAGATGATCATGGGAAAACTGGAAATTCAGGTCTGGTTATTAAGAGAGACATCAAGATGAAATCTTTAGAGGGAAGACACTGTTTCAACCAGCGTTCTCACCACTGTGAACCAAAATGCCTGACAACCACAAGTTAGAGGGAGGAATATTTATTTGCTCACAGTTCTGGAGATTTCAGTACATGTCGGGCCTGGTCAGGGCATGGAAGTGGGAAGCAGAGAGAGTGAATGCAGGGGCCCATGGACATGCATACTGTCTCCAAGACCACACCTCTAATGACCTACCTCCCCCAGCCACACGCTACCTGCCTACCTCACCACCTAATAAATCCATTAATCCATCAATGGATTTGCCCACTGACAATCTGAAACCCCATGATTCAATTACTTCACCACTGAACATTTTACATGGTCAAAGCATGAGCTCTTCCAGGGGACGGTCTACAGCCAAACTGTAACACTGACCTATAGATCTTGTTTGAAATCTTGAAGTGGATGAGATTCAGAGAGAATAGATTACACAGCACATAACTAAATAACTAAAGACAGAAGCTTGGTATGGGGAAAATACTAAAGAAAGATAAGAGGAATGGCATCCATAGGCCACAGTAGCAGAGGAGGCAGAGGAGGGCAGAAATTAAAAGATCAAGTTGGCTCAGTAACAATAATGTTAAACACTACAGAACTTTGAGCTAATTCATCATATTAAGTGGAGTTTTTTTTTAATAGCTGCACACAGGAATATTTTACCTTCACCTTGTTAAGGTGATCAAGCACAGTTGAGACAAAGGCAGATTTTTGTTCCCCAATATACTTCATATTAACAAGAAGGTGACAGTATAGCAACTAGATGTGTAAGAGTACTTGCTTTGGAGTTTATCCAGGATTTACGCCCCCCTTTGGGAAATTTACATGATCTTGAGCAATTTATTCAGGTTCTCTAAGATTCAGATTGTTCAGGTATAAACTGGATTAATACCAGTATTTGCCATACAGGATCCAATTTGATCTTAATGATCAAATTAAATAACTAATGCTTACAGGCATTATGGCATGCACCTGTAATCCCAGCACTTGGGAGATAGGAGGACAACCTCAGCAACTTAGTGAGACCCTGCTTCAAAATAAAGATTAAAAAGGGTTGAGGGTGTAGCTCAGAGGTAGAATGTCACTAGGTTCAATAACCAGCACCTCCCTCAAAAAAAATAAAAAGAAAAGGAAAAAGAAAAATTAAATTTATAAAACGTGGAGTGAGAGTACATGGAAGTACTCAGTATTTTCTGGCTACCATTTTTTTTTTTTAACAGAGTAAGGATTCTGAGCAAACTATAATATAAAAAATGATATTGCTAGAGAATAATTGATATCGCTAGGTGCAAATGGAACCAAAGGTTGCATTGTATTGTATTATGAAAGTGGAAAGCAAAGCTTTAAGTAGGATGAAATGAAATTATTTATCAATATAGGAGACAAAATTGAGAAAATGGACGAAGACGCAGGGTCAATGTGATGTGGGAAGAGAAACCTGAGAGAGTGCTAATGTCACAAAATCTTGATTGATGCATAAAGAATCAGACAAGTCCGACTCCAGCATGATGAAAGTGAGGTCAGAGGTTTGAGCTAAATGGGAAATTATGGGACAGGAGATGTGGAGAAGACAGCGGGAGATACATTATGAGTTGAGTGTAAATGTTTCTGATTGAGAGAGAAACCAAGATGAATTAGCACTGAGTGAATTGGTGGTGTAAGAAAATGGCCCGCTGCCTGACATTTTTTCAGCAATATTTTGGAAGTAGTGAGGAGAGAGACATACTAAGTAGTGAGGAGTAGTCCAAGATTATCAAGCAAGACAAAGATAGAAGGGAAAGACTCCAAATTTTTGAGAAAGGAATGGGGCTACTGGTCTGATGTAGAAGTAGCAAGTACTGTATGAAATGAAGTTGTACTGTGAAAAAAAAAAAGATAGTGATTAGAGAGAACTGGAGGTCATGGTGAAGATAAAGGTAAATTTACAGAAAATGAGGAAAATGAAATTTGGCAGCTTTAGTCAGAGAAGAGATGATCAGAGGTGAAGTTTTCTAGCATGCACTTTTGAAAAGGTAAAACACTTAGCTTTTTAAAAGCATGGATGTTTTCCTTATAAATGACCAAGAGGTTACCTAAAATGCTTAGAGTGCAGGCTTTTAGAAATTGATCCATTACACATAAGATGCCAAAAATTAGCATAAAGCAAAAGCTAAATTTTAACTATTGTGCAGCTTCCCACTATAAACAGGATGGAAGACAATAGATGATAGTTTTAAAAGCATAAGAGGGATAAAGGCCAAACTATTTGTTTAACTAAATCTTTACATACAGATAGATGTTCACACAGATTTGCCAAATAGTATCTCGAACATTTAAAGTACTATTTAATTCAAGAATTTCCTTTAAATGGATATCCATGTCTTGGAACATCACAACAAATAACATCTATAGGATATTATGCAGTACTGGAGAGTTAAATAAAAAATTAGTTAGCCATTAAATATTTAGCACATTGAATATTAAACCATATACAATATTAAATTATCTTTTCTATGATTATAAAATTTGGGACAAAATTAACATAAGTCACTTGTAAAACAAGGAAAGAATGCTGAAATACTTTGGGGAAATATTGGCAGATGACCATACTGGTTTTAAGAAATGATGTTCTTCAAATGCCATGAACAAGGAATGTCTCCCTAAAATGTGTACAGAGCCAAGCACGATCATTTATTTCATGGTAAGGATCTCTTTGAGGATATACCACAGATACCTTAGTCAGAGGAATGCAATTAACTGCTCACTCTTGCAGCACATTTACTAAAATCAGATAGATTTGCAGAGAAGATTTGCATGGCCCATGCTCAAGGATGATATACAAATTTGTGAAAAATGGAAGGGAGCACAAGTGAGGATTTTCCTGCACTCCCAGGAAGTAATCTGATGACATCCTATAAACATATTGGGAAAATTTTCTAATTCATAAGGACAAGGGGTAGGCGTGGATCAATGAATCACAGCAGGTATAAAATGGATGTTGCAGACAACCTTTTTTAATCCGGACATGAATTGGCCTCAAAGTTATTTCAGTTTCTGGTAGATATGTGTTAATTTATTCATTGTGTGGTACTAGGGATTGAACCCAGGGGCATCTTACCTCTGAGCTACACCTTGGCCTATTTTATTTACTTTTTTGTTTGTTTTAAAACATTGTCCCACTAGGTTGCTGAGAGTCTCCCTACATTGCTGAAGCTGTCCTCAAACCTGTGATTCTCATGTCTCAGCCTCCCAAGTACTGGAATTACAGGCGTGCACCACCATGTCTAATTTCTGGTATTTATTTTTAAATCATGTCATACATTTATACATTTTTCCTGTAGGTATATGTGTTGCAATATCCCATAGGTTAAAACTTGTCTTATTATTTTTATATCTTATAAGCAGAAGTCCCTTTGACACAGACAAGAAGAACCCCACCCTAGACACTGCGCTTTGAAGGATCCTACATTCCACAAAACACATGCATACATTTTTTTTTTTAATGGGTAAACCTGTGCTTCCTATGGAATCTGACGCTCTGAATATACTCACCACGTTCTGTCATCACTAACACTAGTAGGATCCTAGGCAAAACCTCTACATTTCCTACCCTATGTCCTTGAGACAACTGAAAACAATTTTTAAATGCCAACAGTTTCTGGGTTATTCTGCAGTTAATACCAGGCATGAACACTGCTTTGGAGCTCAAGGAGGATTTCAAAGGGATTAGTATTCTAGTAAGAGAAAAGACCAGTTAACTTGTCTCAAATCCTTCCTTTCAGTCATTACAAATGCAGCAAATTCTTGCATAAAAGGTCATTTTTCTATTGTTTCCTATTACCAATTTTCCTGTTTTTAATTCATGTTCCAATCTATAGTCCAGAGGTACTCATAAATTAATGCACAGATCGTTCCAACATGGTCACAATTTTTTATGTGACAGTGAGGAGATATTTAGTATATTAAATAATTTATATCAGTCTTAATTTTATTCAGATATAAATATATTTTTATAGAAGTAACTTGTTTTAAAGTGTTTACTGATTGTTCATCTTGGCAATTGGCAACTGATGAACATTAAATAGAATAGAAAACTTTACTATTAAGTGTGTCCCATGTGAATAACATATCTTTTCTTCCACCCTTTCAACAAATCTCTGAATCTTGCCAGTGATATTGCTTCATTATAAACTTCAAGTGTTCTTTTCCCCTTCTTACACGTTTTTCTGTTATTGTTACGGTTAATAGGTTATTGTTCATTTCATTCTTTCCCTTACTAAATCAGAAGATGTATTTTAATTTTCAATTACTTTAGTGACCTCTAATTATTAGCTACACTCATTGAGTTTCTTACTACTAATTGTTAAGGTAATTACTTCCTTACCTATCTTCTGTTATAATAATCTACTGTGATTCATTACATCTCTTCCACACTTCTATTCCTCTCATAATCCCAACAGAATACTTTTATAAAACTTCCTTCTTCCCCAACTCAGGTTTTTTTCCTAAGATTGTTTACCCTATTTAGGTCTGAGCTCTTATTAAACTTTAAGTTTATATTATTTATTTTAGTCCTTCATCCATATTTCATAACATATTCCTGAGCAATAATTGTTTACATATATCCTATATATCATCATCCACCATTTTACTCTCTTCGCCTTTCACTACTAACATGTTGTATCTGTTGTTTGTATTTTACAGTTTTAAATATTTTCTTCACAAAGGGATGTGGTTAGTATACTGTTTGACTCTTTGTATCTTCAAATGTGTTTATGTCATCTAAATAGTGTATTTTGGCTAGATATAGTAACATAATATTGTGGTGCTTTTCCCTCTGCCATCTAGACAGTATTCCAGTGTCTCCATTCTCCCAATGCTATAAAAGAAAAATACAGTTAGTCTGACTTTTATTTCCCTCTCATCCTTAAATATCAGTAATATTGACAGTCTATCCCAGTTTTTATCAAACCAGCCTGTTTATTCTGCCCAATCAGCTATTACTTCAATTCAGAGATATTTTAGTCTATTTTTTATCTTTTGTCTCTTTTCCCTTTACTATTTTTTCCTGCTAGAATGTCATTAGTTACATAAAATATGAACTGGATATATTCCCCAAGTCTCATACAAATATTTTCTTATATGCTATCCATTCCCATGTTTTCCTTTTCCAATTATTCAACCAGTCAGTGACTTTTTTGTCCTTCAACTCTTCTTTCAAATTATTAAACTCATACACTGTTTTTATTCAAGTTCTAAGTATTCTAAACTTAAGTGCATTTTTATTGCTTTAAATCAGAATGTCACCTTCCAGCAGCCCTCTCCAGGTGTTCTATTTGTTTTGGACTTTCTCTTTCTCATTGCAAGTCCATCTTAAGTGAATTTTTTATTTATACTTTTCCATTTTGTCTCATTAAGACCTGTAGTCCCAATGGTGATTATAGTTCTAAAAATGGCAGAAAATAGCCAATCACTGCCACACATTATATTGTAAATATGTAAAAGAGCTCTGCAAAAGAGCTCTTATATTTTTGTCTTTCTATATTCTTATAAGCACAAAGGACTTTGTCTGACTTTGCCTGCCTGGCATCTTGGTGGCTTCCAGGGAGATGTGGCAAAAATATTTAGAGTTAATCAAAGATGTTTTCTCAGTCATAAGTATATCTCTTTATACCAGCAACAGGGAGCTTCGAGGCAGAGTTAGAATGGTTAGAACCTGTTTCTACTCATTCAAGTCCTGCCTAGGGGCTCCCTGTTGCTAGTATAAAGAGATATGCCTATGATTGAGCAAACGTCTTCCATTATTCCAGATACTTATAAGGTGCCACAGGGTTCATGCCTTTAAATACATAAGAGTGGAGAGTTATGTACATATATAAAATTATCAATGTCAATCTCAATACTGTGTATGGGGAATAGGAGGAAGCCAGGGGTAAATTCACCATGTCCTATGTGCATGTATGTCCCTATCACTCTAGTCTACATTTTAATGTGAGATTACAATGCACCAATGAAAGTATGCTTAATTTTTTTAACTAGTGAGGAATGGAACAGAAATGTGAGAAGGAGGAGTGTTGGGTCCTTAGATTCCCTAAGACATGTATGTGTGAGCATTCAGTGTCCATGGACACAATCAGCCTCTGATCACTAACCAACTGCTCATAGTTCTGAGATATTTGGTTATAAGAGTCATCTAGATGTGAAATCTCAAGAATTTAAAGCTAGAATAAGGAAGAGGTAGACTGAATGTGAGATTGAGGTAAAGACTGCTCTTTTATTTTTTTTACTTTCTATGGAAGTAGTACTAAATATTATTTTATTCTTAAACATTCTTTAAAAATAGATGACTTTTAAAAGCTAAAGTAACACACAAGTTCCAACAAACAATCTTATTTTTAGGTATAGATCCAAAAATCACCCACAAAATATTAAATTTAACAAAAATAATAGCAGGTAACCTCTATTGTGCATTTACAATGAGCCAGGCAAAGTTCTGAATAATGGACATGAAATATCTGCACACCTAGCACCATGAAGAAGAAAATTTTATCTTTGTTTACATTTGGCATTAGTGAGTCTCAGAAAAAGGAGAAAAATGTGATAGATCATAATTAATATTTGGTAAAGCTGGAATAACAAAATGTCAGTCAAAGGATTTGTCCTAGAACAATACGTACCATCTACAACATGAGTTCAAGCTAGGCACGTGCTCTGGTCCAGTACCAGCATGTCCATAATTAAGTGTTTAACAGGAGAAGAGTTTGAAGATATCATAGAATCTCCTAAAAAAAGGATTAATAAAATTCCATAGTTGTACAACTAATAATGATAACTCGGGGGAGAAGAATACCTCCTTAACACGACAAACAACTTCTAACTCAATTCAAGAAGCAACTTGAAAGTAACTTCATTATGATGTTCCCAGTAGACTAATTATCATCAGTACTGTTCAGCCCATTATAAAATTGATAATTAGCATATAAACATTTGAATGAAAAATGAAATAATCATTAATTGTGAATAACATTAACAGGAAAACAATTTGCTAGAACTAATAAGATATTTCAGTAAGGGGTCCATTTTCCAAGTAAATACAAAAAAAAAAAATTGCTGAGTATGGTGGTGCACACCTGTAATACCAGAACTTGGGAGACTGAGACAGAAGGATCCACAGGTTCAAAGCCAGCCTCAGTCACTTAGCAAGGCTCTCAGCAGTTTAATGAGACCCTGTTTCAAAAATAAAAAATAAAATAGGGCTGGGGTATAGCTCAGAAATAAAATGCCCTAGGTTCAATAAATAAATAGAAAGTAAGAAGACACCTATATACCAAGAGTAGGATTTATAATATAATGAAAGTCCATTCATAGAAACAACTTAAATAAAACTAGAAATAAATAACAAATACAGTTAAGATGAAGAAATATACAAATGTACTCACGAATATAAAACAAAATGGAAAGATGTTTCACGATTGTATACACTATTTGAATGTTCTAAAGATTTCAGCTTTTTCCCCAAATTATCTACATATTAGTGAAACTCCAATCAAAACCTCAACAGTATTTTTTAATGTGCTTTATTGGTACACTATTATCTAACATCATAATGTAAATCATGTTGAGTATGTTTCTAATTGAATTTGACAAACTAATTCTAAAATGCATTTGAAAAAGGAAATACACAATGGAGCATTTTTTGGGAAAAGTAAAAGATCTTTTATTGCCTACCATTTTCCTTCACTCATGACAAGCTCCACCTTCTGGATCGCACCCTTTTCTTCTGACTCATATCTATAGGTTTGTCATAGGGTAAATCAATGAAAATATAAAGGGCTCAGGATAGGGCACATCACACAGTATTATATAAATAGCAGTTACAATCATTACTACAATGAATTCTGAAGGATGAGAAATCCAGGTGTTTTGGCCTTGAATTTTATTAGAAAAATGTTCCAGGAAATTTTAAAGTTTGGAATGAAATCCAAACAAGTTAGAAAACTCTGGCTTTGGGACTTTTAAATGTGGTTAGGAGTTTGAGGGATGCTAAATGTACCTTGGTTCTTATTTTAGTGGATAGAAGGGCAGATTGGGCAAGCCCTCTAACTGATCATTTAGTTGCACAACAAAAACTGTGCTATAAATCTTGATCTTGTGATACGTACAATCTGATAAAACTGAACCATCTTGCCTTCTCTTAAGGCCAGTCCCAGAATCATGAGGAAATAAAAAGAATCATTTTTTTTTCTCTCTCTCTCTAAAGTTCTATTTGTTCTTACGTGCAAATGTTCTTGACAGGTAGCAAAGAGAAATTCACCATATAACACAAAGCAACATTTCATAACCATAATTATTATCCATCTCGGTCCCCAAGGCACTATGCTTCTGGATATTTACACCATCTCTCCTTTCCTAAGAGCTGTTCTTACCCTCCGGCTCCCCTCCCTCAGCCTTGTCTCTAGTTTCTAGCTGCAATGATAGGTCTGTTCTACTTCCCTCCCTTCTTCTGTTCCTCCTTCCTTTTAGTTCCTAAAGTATAGAGAACTCAGTTTTCCCTCTTGGAGTTCTAACTGGAGTCTGTAACTCCATTCAGTACAGATAACCAGGGGAAAGGCCAAGAAAGCTTACACTTTAAATACTGCATTCCTGCCCCATACAAGAGGGTGGCTCCGTTGTGATCAAAGTTCCTGTCATTCCTGTGCGTGTTAATTATGCCAATGTTGGGGTAAGTTTGACTCTGAAAGGTTGAGACAGATGCCTCCTTATCCAAGCACAGAATCCAAGCTCAAGGAAAAGAAATATGGTCAAAGAAGTCCCCAATGGGGGAGAGCAGGAGATCTGGGCTCCACAGCACACCACCACTCCTTGGGCCATATGGAGACCCAGCTAAGAACCCTGTGCAGAGATAGGATCTAGCTCTCATAGGAGATCTCATACGTATTTTTGACATTTAGTTTAATTCTTTCCTCCCCATGCTATGGGAAAGATATTACTATAGTCTGTTCTGCTATATGCACACACAGGACAAGGAAGAATGGGGAGAGTAAGAGCAAGTTATAAAGGCAGGAAGCAACCAGCCAAGAGGGAAACATCCATCTCAGATGGACTGGTAAGGATCTGACAAGTTGCACCTAGAGGAAGCTGTGACTTAAAAATAAAAATGAGCATTTCTGTTTTAAAATCTTTTAGTGAATGCATCTACTTGTAGATGTGTGTTGACCATTAAGTGTTCAGCTTGATAAATTTGCACAGACGAAACACACCCATGTAAAGGGGCATTGACACCAAGAAGCAGAACATCACCAGCACCTCCAGAGGTTCCCTTCTTTTCCCTCCCAACGACAAACTGCCTCACCCAATGGAAACCATCAGGTTGGTTCTGTCTGGTTTTTTACTTTATAAAAATGGAATCAGGATATATTCAATTTTCTGTACCTGGGTCTGTTCACTCTCTATATATTTTTTTTTGATGTGAAACTCATTCCTAGTTTGCATGTAATTGAAAACAGTTCATTCTTGCTACTTTATAGCATCAAATAAGCATTTTTTTTTAGGGATCCTTGAAAATATTTGAGAAAATTGATGAAATATTGTATTTGCTTACCCTGAAGTGTGTGGGGGGGAAGACTAATGTTATTGTTATACTTAGGAGAAAATTTCTTTCTTATTAAATAACCCTGTCTCAATAATGGGCTAGTGACTGTATTAGCTGTGTTACATGAGTCATCTCATTTCATCCTTACAATGACTTTATAAATGATGTTGGTGCTGGTGGTAGCAGTGGCGACAATGGTGATGCCCACTTTAATGACTACAAAATTAAGGCTAGAAAAGTCAAATGGCCCACAGTCCTCTAATTATTAGAAATGCTGAAATTTAAATTTATATAGCCTATTTTTAGTGTGCTCAGAAAATGATACTCTGCTTGTAATAAACTCTACCATACCTTAAGACAAAATATAATACTATTACCAAAAGTTGGACTTAGTAGGATGGGCTGATCCTAGAGACATATTCAGGAAGGCTTGACTGCAAAATAGACAACCTCCTTAAATCACGGTTTCCTTTGAATATATAAGTGGCCATGTGAACATATCACATAAATTTCCAATGAGACATTAAGTACTTGTTTTTATTATGTAAAATTATACTCAGATTTTGCCTGAGAAATCAAGCAAAGCTTAAAAATGAATTTAACAACACTATTAAATATTAACAAAAATATTTTGTATTATTTATTCACACCTATCTCTGCACTTATCATAAGGCTGAAAGCAAGTTGATAAAAGCAGCCAGGGTGCCAGAAAAGTAGAAAATTCGCTCCTGTTTAAACTCCTTGAGCCATTTACAAGGTTATAGACTTTTTGCTTTGGGTCATTAACACTTCCCTCCAGGGGAGAGAGGGACAGTACTTGGACGTGAAACCCAAATGAGTTATTTTTGAAACCCATTTTAAGTACTTGTAAACCAAAAAAAAAAAAAGAGCATAAAAAGTCTAAAAATTATTGGCTGAAATGAGGTTTGGAGATTATCTGAGGGATCCTTATCAAGCAACCACCCTTACTAATTTGCAAATATAACTGAGAATGGGCCATAAAAGTTCATCTGAAGATTGTCAAGAATGCTAAGCCTTACAAATTGAATTCTCTAAGGACAGCTTTACCTCCAAAAAGAGTAGTAAAAAGAAAATCATCTTTCAGGATGACAATTATTGTAAAATAAGAAATAAGCAGGGCGTGGTGGCACGTGCTTGTAATCCCAGTACCTGGGAGGCTGAGACCAGAGGATCCAGGTTCACTGCGAGCCTCAGCTACTTAGTGAGGCCCTCTGCAACTTAATGAGACCCCGTTTCAAAATAAAGAATAAAAAATTGGGCTGAGTGTATAGCTCAAAGGTAGAATGCTAAGTTCAATCCCCCAGTGCTGAAAAAAAATATGTATATGTTATATTATTATAAGTAGGAAAAGTCTAAATGTGTGAAAGCCTGCTATTCCATTTGATTCTTTCACATCCCTGGGTTCATCTAACTAACCCACTGTGGAGTGCTGATACTGAGACTTCAGATACAGAGTCACAGGGGTTTTTTTTGTTGTTTTTTTTTTTTTTTGCGGTACTGGGGATTGAACTCAGGGGCATTCTACCACCAAGCTACACCCCCAGCCCTATTTTTTTTATTCTTTATTTTGAAACCGAGTCTCACTAAGTTGCGGAGTGCCTCACTAGGTAGCTGAGGCTGGCTGCGAACCCGGATCCTCCGGTCTCAGCCTCCCGAATGCTGGGATTACAAGTGTGCGCCACCACGCCCGGCTCACAGGTTTTATAGAAACAAGGAGTTCTGGTGTGCGTTCTGGTGTGCTTATGGCACAGGAGAGTGACTACAGATAACAATGTGCTATCCATTTCAAGAAGCTAGAGGAAAAGATTTGGAAAGCTTTTACCATCAAGGAATGATAAATATCTGAGAAGACAGCTATGCTTACTCTTACCCTTACCCTGATTTGAGTACTGTGCAGTATGGACACGGTCAAGGCCTTGCAGGGCACACCATTAATAAGTGTAATTTTCATGTTATCAGTTAAAAGTAGATAAAAAAAAAAAAAAACTTAGACATAAACCCCACCTTTCCCGAATTTGATGAAAGCTTTTGATCTATCACACTGAAAAGTGCATTTAACCATATTTTTTTCCGGTCACTTCAGAAAGCCCAAGATTTTCCTAAAGCCTAACACAGATATCCATCTTGGTCCATCTGCCAGGTTAAGAACCTCCTTCCCGGACTGCGGTCTCCACAGAGCAGGTGCGGCCATGTCATCTCTCACTGCGCACAGCCAGTGGTGGACTGCATGCCACTCGGAAGAAGCAAACAGCCTGATATGCATTTAAGCTCAGTTTAAATGAAGTACAGGAGCTGTACTTCAGTCATGCTGCGCTGTGCAGATATGACTTCGTGCCTCTGCCCCGTGCTTTGTAAATGGTGACCTTGTACAGAACAAACATTGCTGTTTCTTAGGCATTTCTCCTCATTGTGTCTGTTTCAACACTAGAAGTGCAAAATAAAGAATCTAATAATTTGAACATGAAAACATCTATCATCTAGGGGAAAAAAAAACATAAAATAAGCGACATTCATGGAATGACTAGTGTGCGGTAAGCACTCTCTAGACATACTTATTTTTTCCTATTCTTTTGTTTATTTAGTATTATTTGAATTTTTACAGATGCCTTTCATTTAGGTTGTTTATTTTTGTCTGCTAACCTCTTATTCTGATTGGGGTACTTAATACACATAGTTTGACTGCTGATCCATTTTGATTGACTTTTTGAAATTTTAATTTCACGTTTCTTCCTTGTTACCCATTTTCTCTTCCTTTCTCCCCTCCCACTTCAATCATGAGTCTCTTCAATTAATACATTTTTTAGAGTCCTTTTTCTTCCTTTTCTACACTGGGAACTATTTGTTGCTCTTATTTTCTTTTAAGGATTGCCCATGATTTTGTAATTCATATTGTGTGTGTGTGTGTGTGTGTGTGTGTGTATTACTGGGGATTGAACTCAAGTACATTCTACCTCTGAGCTACACCCTCAGCCCTATTTTGTTATTTTGAAACAGGGTGTCACTTCGTTGTAGAGGACCTCCCTAAGTTGCTGAGGCTGGTTGTGAACCTGTGATCCTCTTGTCTCAGCCTCCCAAGTATTAGGATTACCAACACACTTAGCTTACATATTATTGATTAGAAATGAGTCTAATGTAATTAAATGATCCAGTATTTCCATATTAATTGTGGTAATGTACTGTGATACATGTCAAACACCTGCATTACTACATTCTATTTATTTTATCTGACTTCATTCGCAAATGAAAAAATAGAGATAATAAAAATAATTCATTGAATTTACCAGCATTTGATCTCTTTGTATGCTTGTTGCTATTTCACAAATGCCAAACCTTTCTCTGGCCCATGTCCTTGCTGACACACATCCCTCAATAACTTTTAGGGAGGTTCCGTTGATAGTAACACTAACTAGATGTTTACTGGAAAATGTTATTTTCTTTATTCTCTTTGCCTCATCTTTAAGTGACAGTTGGGTTTTGTGTCGCATGTTTGGGTTAACAGTAATTTTTGCTCACCAATTTAAATATGTCACTCCACTGTCTGTGGCCTCCAGAGGAGTCTTCCCTGCATCAGTCTACTGTTACTTCATAGTGCACCTGTTAGTACAGACTAGCAGTAATAAAATTGCTTTCTTTATAACCAAGGTTCTTCAATTTCACTGCAAAGTTCTTAAGTACAGTTTCCTGATAATATCATTCAGATGTGGCTATATATTTTTTTCAAGTGTACAAAAATTACAGGAATATCTCTTCAACACCACACGCTTTGGTATCATTTCCCGAAACTCTTGCATAAGAGTAAATCTTATACAGGCCAACCCTGTCCACCAGAAATGTAATACGAGCCACATATGTAATTTATGAATTTCTTATGTAGCCACATGGAAAAAGAAATCAGTGATGCTAACTTTAATATGTTTTATTTAACCCAATATATCCCAAATTATATTATCATTTCAACATGTAATCAGTATGAAAATTATTAAAAACTTTTCTATATCAAGTCTTTGAAGCCTGGTATGTAATTTTGCACTTATAGTATATCTCAATTCAGACTACCTACATTTCAAATGCTCAACAGCCACATTTGTGGTTAGTGGCTATCATATTGGACACCACAGGTTGTAAACCATGAAACTATTCTGTCTCCTAACTGCTTTCTTGTATGTTTTTATTTTGCTTTTCTATCTGTTTGGCAAACTCACTGATTCTTCTTCATATTGAGGTTCCTCCATCTTTTTTTTTTTTTTTTTGCGGTACTGGGGATTGAACTCCGGGGCATTCTACCTCCAAGCTATACCCCCAGCCCTGTTTTTTATTCTTTTATTTTGAAACCGAGTCTCACTAAGTTGCGGAGTGCCTCACTAGGTAGCTGAGGCTGGCCGCGAACCCGGATCCTCCGGTCTCAGCCTCCCGAATGCTGGGATTACAAGCGTGCGCCACCACGCCGGCGCTTCCTCCATCTTTTAAGCTTTTTAGTCTTATGGCTGCAAATTTTACTTGTGAAATTTCAAACTAATTCAATTTCACAGGAACTATTCTTATCTCATGTACCGCCTGCTTGTATGCCATACTTTCATTTTCAAGGGAAAATAAGTCTGAAAATAAGTATGTTTGTCCACTTATGCATTCTAAAAAATTCTTATTTTAAATCTCTGTCAGACCACTCCATAAAATCAGTTTAATCTGGCATAAAGCCCTGCACTGATTATTAGGGTTTGCTTGGAGGTTTGGGTTTTACTGTCTTCCTTAGAGGCAGAATTATTCAAATGTTTTGCAATTTAAGATTTGCAGGATCATTTAGGTAGGAGTTTATTTTTTGTTCTATTACTTTTGGTGGATACTGGTATCCTTAATCCTGCCTTTCCTAACAGTTTTGAACTTGTCTGTATCCCTGGGATCCTTATCTAAAATTCAAGTCTGGTGATAATTCAGATCTCCCCTCTGCTGTGCTATAACAGATCACCCAGTTGAATGTCTCAGCTTCTTTTCAGGAAGCTTCCTTCCAATCTTCCCTCTCACCTGGTTCTCCTCATTAGCCCTGAGGTCCTCTTGACTAATGTAAACTCCATGCAAGCAGGGATTCTTATTTGTACAATTGCATACCCAGCACCAGAATACTGGGGGCTTTATTTGTTGAATGAATTCTTGAGTAAATTGAGAATCATGTCCCTGTTTTGATTTAGGTAGTGAACTTCCCTGTACTTGTACTTCCCCCAACCCCCGTATAACTCCATAGGTTTGAAAATATATACATACATGCATACACACACACACACACACACACACACACACACACACACACGTGCATACCCATGCACACATCATTGCTTTGTGTTTGCAGCAAGGAAGATTTACTGAAGTTTAAATTTCCTGTACCAATTTACTATAAGTTGATTTAAGAGCTGACTCTTCATTAAGCATTCCCAAGACCGATACACCAATGTGTTCATTCTGGACATCGGTAATGCTAGCCATTTATTATTTTTTAGCCCCTGTCATGCTTTATGATGAATAGGTTTCACTAAGATTATGCAGTATGAGTGGCACTGAAGCCTTGAAACTGTCCAACTGCCTAGGAAAACTGGTCAATTAGAATAAATTACAGGAAGCCATTATTCTTCAAAGCAATAACTTTACAAATTACCTGTACATTTCTAAGCAATTAATATAAATTATAGACAACCTAACAACTTTCACACACAGCAATATGAAGGAAGCAAAAAAGACCTTACATATTTACATATTTACTTTAATAGCTATATAGGACCTTAACCTTAATGAGAGCTTACTTTTATTATTATTTTTTTTTTTTTTTTCTTTTTTTTGCGGTACCGGGGATTGAACTCAGGGGCGTTCTACCTCCGAGCTATACCCCCAGCCCTAGTTTTTTATTCTTTATTTTGAAACCGGGTCTCACTAAGTTGCGGAGGGCCTCACTGGGTAGCTGAGGCTGGCCGCGAACCGGGATCCTCTGGGCTCAGCCTCACGAATGCTGAGATTACAAGCGTGCGCCACCACACCCGGCTTACTTTTATTATTTCATGAAATGATTATACAAAGCAGACTTAGAAGGTGACAATTTTGTCATTAGCAATCACTGTTATTACATCAAAAATTTTAGGTATGTATCTTTCCAAAACAAAAGATAGCCTACATAATGCAGAACTATACAAAGAATAAACTGTGCAGGACATGTTTATTCAGAACTAAGAATGAAATCTGTATCAGCTGTAGACTACCAAAATATGCAGTCCATATAGGGAAGTATTTAAAAATTCTGTTTATTCACCTAAATTTTCCAAAATTCTGCTAAAAGGGAACCTCATTTACATCGTGACATACTGATTGTGTTAATAATTATCAGATTCCAAACTTTCATCACTTGATTTTAGGTAATTTCCACAGCAACTTTCAGGGGGGAAAATGCTATTAATGTAAGTCCTTGGTCTGTACGCTTGATTTAAAATCTGTGGTCAGCCGGGCGTGGTGGCGCACGCTTGTAATCCCAGCATTCGGGAGGCTGAGACCGGAGGATCCGGGTTTGCGGCCAGCCTCAGCTACCTAGTGAGGCACTCCGCAACTTAGTGAGACTCGGTTTCAAAATAAAGAATAAAAAAATAGGGCTGGGGGTATAGCTCGGAGGTAGAATGCCCCTGAGTTCAATCCCCAGTACC
>PVLC010021785.1:0-27508 GCA_004027655.1 Graphiurus murinus
GGTACTGGGGATTGAACTCAGGGGCATTCTACCTCCGAGCTATACCTCCAGCCCTATTTTTTTATTCTTTATTTTGAAACCGAGTCTCACTAAGTTGCGGAGTGCCTCACTAGGTAGCTGAGGCTGGCCGCGAACCCGGATCCTCCGGTCTCAGCCTCCCGAATGCTGGGATTACAAGCGTGCGCCACCACGCCCGGCTTTAGTATCAGCATTTAAGTGAGACTCTCAGCAACCTAATGAGACCCTATTTCCAAATAATAAATAAAATTGATATGGGGGTGTAGCTTGGAGGTAAAATGCCTCTGGGTTCAATTCCCAGTACCCCTCTCCTCCAATAAATCAGAGACATCTTTGCTTGAATGAAATTCCCTTCAGTATTGTAACACTGAATTACAAATCAAGACCATGATTTATCTTAAACATCGTATTAATTAGTGGCTTAAATTTATTTTACCACAGTATTATACAATGTGGTTTTGTAACCATAGCACTTACTGGAAAAGGTATTTATAAAGTGAGGGCTAACCAGTTCTATCCATACACAGTCCAAATTAACTGCAAGTAATTAAATCATAGTTCTCAAAGTGATAATGCTCAAATTCATCACTCCTATGATAGCAGAACAAAATACAATGTATTATAAACTCATCACAATGGGAAGTAAAGACACATTCTGGTTCCGAAATGAATTTTTATAACACCCACTGAAATACCTATTCTATAGGATTTATAGTACCTATTATCTATCTTGAAAAAAGCAAGTTACAAATTACTTTGTGCTAAATCTTTCATTAGTTACTCAACAAATGTTTATTGAATATCATAAGCTTTTCTGGTCTTAAAAGTACTAAGCCATTAAAATACTCCAGTGTGTCATGGATTATTACTAATCTTATCAGAATTTGATAGTGTAAGAACAGGAAAACGAGACCATGAAGTACTTTTGCTGCCCTCATAGCAGGAAGTTGACCGTGTAGAGAAGGAACCAAGAAGCAAACACTGAAAATCTCAAATAATGCCAGGAGGGAATGACTTGAATCAGCATGCCATCACGGCTGTTATGGCCAAACAATACTATAATTCTAAAATCTAGCATTACTAGGTTTATATATTGGTTAACTACCAAAGCAAAAAAAGAAAAAAGAAAAGAAGAGCTAAGAGCTCATAAGCATAAATTCATTTCAGCACATATAATTTCAACAGCACATATAAAATATCAACAGAAATACCAATGCGGGTTCTAAATTCACTAGATAATTACTAGAAAGCAGCCCGCCAAGCCGTAAAAGTAAGAAATATTTGCCTTCTCTAAGCATGTTACAAGTAAGAAAGTAAGTCGAGGAATTATTTGATATTCCCCTTTCTGGCTACGTGGAAGGGAGGGCGGGAGGGATAAGCTGCAAGCGCATTAGCTGGTTCCGAATGGAGAAAAGGAAGCATCTCGTTACACAGCAGCAGTATTAACAACAACTCTGCCAGCTGCTGCACGACACCGGACATGAATAACCTGGAGCCTGGGGAGAGCCTCCGAGAGAAGACGCCTGCGCAGTGGAAGGCCGCTGCTGGGCATGCGCAGCGAGCTCCTGCTGCCTCTGCTGCTCGGCCTTCTTAAGCCTCAGTTGTTGTAGGCGTTTACGGAGCAAAGCTATCTCAGGCCCCCTTAGAAATTCTGACACAGACCGGAAAAGAAAGGTGAAGAGAGTAATAAAATAGAAAATCATAAGAATCTGGTTATACATTAAAGAGAAGAAGGAAATAAATACATGTCTCTCAGACACAAACTAAAAAATTACTGATAAAAAAATTACTGGTCATTAAATTGGGACAAACTATATATACATACTCAAATAGTTCTCTTTAACTATGATAAATTAGAAAATTGTTTTTCTATGAATATTTAACTAATTAGACAGAATCAAAATAAAGTCCTCCATAAAGCAAAACTTTTATTTTTGATTGACTGTACCAGAATTGGTTGAACCCATGGCCTCATGTATGCTAAGCAGCACCTAAGCACTGAGCTACACCCCCAGCCCAAAGATTTTACCTGAACATTCATTTCCTCACCAAATTGTCTCTATTTCAACAAAATGGTAACAACAAATAGTAATTATAAAATCATCTAATCAATATGCAAAAAATTAAGTTACTCCACTAATTTCAATTAAATAAACATTAAAATTTAAAGTGATAAAAAATTAGGCATTTGGGAACAACCCTTGTAACTTATTAGAGATCTCTTTAAAAAGTGAAAGCTACATATAATATTCTTAGTTAAATGTTTCTTAACTAAGAATTGTCATTTACTTTTTTTCTTATACTTGGATTGTCGCTTTACTTTTTTTTTTTTAGTTCAAGAAGCTTTACAGAATAAAATTTTCTTAACCTGTATCTGAAGAAATGATCCAGATGCAAAGAGAAATAATATGAAGTTCTGCAAAGAGGTATTTGTTGAGTACCAACTATTTATAAGGCTTTGGGGATAAATAAAATGTTGATCAAAATAGTCTCTACTCATGTGGAATTTATGTTCCAAGAGAAAAATAGACATCCATGAACACAAACACGCATGCATGCATGCGAGTGCACACAGGGGTAACTGTTATTAATTAAACTGGCAGGGTAAGGTAAGGCAGGTGGAGAGGTAGTGGAGATTTTGTACACAGTGTCTCTTCTAGGGTACCATTTGAACAAAGACCTCGAGGACAGGAGGAAGTAATCTAAAGGAAGAGTGTTTTAGGTGGAGGGAAGAGGGGAAGTCAATCCAGATGTGATATAATTTAAAGGTAAAGGCAGCAGAACTTGCTGATAGTTTAGATTCAGAATGACCCCAACGTTTCTGGCCCATGTAACAGAAAAAAACAGTTGTCATTTACTGCAGTGGAGAACAACAGAGGAGGAACAGTCATGTTGGAGCCAAGAAAAGACACGAGACATCCAGGTGGACAGAGTGAGACTGAATATACGGGTCTAGATTGCACAAGAGACAGGCTGGGGTGTCACTGGTGATGGTACTTTTAGCTCCTAGACAGCCAGTCATCACCGAGAAGAGTCAGAACCAAGGAAGGAGCTCTAGGAAGAATATAAAGAAAATGCCCGAGAGGGAGCTGAGAAGAGAGTAACCAGAGCTCTACAGGACAAGGGAGCAAAGTACTGTTGCGAAGGACGGAGCGAGCAGTTGTGTCAAACGTTGGAGATGCTGAAAAGAAGATCCTGAGACCTAACCATTAGATGTGGTGGCATGTAAGTAACTGGTGACGCTGAAAAGAGCTGTTGCAATGGAATAGCAGGGGCCAAAACCAGACTGCAGCTAGCTCACGAGGAAGAGGAGACAGAGACCAAAAACATATATACTCTTAAGAAGTCCTGCTGTTAATGGGAAACAAATTAAATGACCACTGGTGAACAAATAAAGAGTCAAGGGAGATTTGTATGTTTTAATTAGAATACATGTTTGTGTCCTCATGGAAAATGTTTAATTGGGGAAGGAGAAAGATAATGCATAAAATGAAGTGGGCAACCACAGGAAAGATGCCCTTTAGACTAAAGGAAATGGGTCCACTGGACAAGAGGAGGAATTGGTTTTGGATAGGTGCATAAAAAAACTTCATCAGCTATAACCAAAAGGAGGCAGAGAATATCTGGGGAAAATATTGGTAGTTGTAAATTTGGTGGCAGGGGGCGTGTGGAATTTCTCCCAGTGACACTAGCAATGAATTATACAAACCACCAAATAACTTTTAACCTCTCATACACAGATTTTGAGGGTGAAAAATCTGGTTTACTGATTCAGGAATCAACCATGTTAGAGACATTAACCTTTTTACTCTGGCATCAACTGGTAGTGAAGATTTAATATATAAATCAAGTATCATCATAGCCTCTCACTGTTGGTTCTTTCTAGAACATCTGCCAGTAGGTTAGCATGCACTGACAAACCAATGGAGATGCTCAAGGAACAGTGAGTGCTTCTTTTCAGGTCTGTGCAGATACTGTGTTTATCGTCAGCATAACTGCAGTGCTTTTAGCAATATAAAGCAAAGTACTATTATGCAGTCATGAGGCCTGTCGTTTTACACTTCAAAAGAAATCTACCATAATGAAAGGGTACTTCTCTGTCAAATTCAGCTAAACAAGAAAAATATCAAAAAATTCACCCACTTTCACTGGACTTTCAACCCTCCCTCTTGAGCTGCCAGAATGTTTTAGGAGAGTGGAAGTCTCCATCCTCCAACCACTTAGTGATGTGGCAAATAAACAGCAGGCCTGAGTGCATGCACTGATGCGTGGTAACTCGGAAGATCCAGACTTAGGGATGATGATCTTAGGAACCACTTATTCAGAGTTTCCAGTGCTATAAAAAAAAAATTGTCTACTTTTAAGACTGATTGTATGGTGGCTTTCTTCCCTGCTTAGGTTAAGTACTTTTTTAAAAAATGAGGCTAAGCTGGGCGTGGTGATGCACAATTGTAATTCCAGTACTTGGGAGGCTGAGACAGGAGGATCGCAGGTTCAAAGCCAGCCTCAGCAATTTAGCGAGGCCCCCCACAACTTAGTGAGATCCTGTTTCCAAATAAGAAATAAAATCAGGCCAGGTGTGGTGGAACACGCTTGTAATCCCAGCATTCGGGAGGCTGAGACCGGAGGATCCGGGTTCGCGGCCAGCCTCAGCTACCTAGTGAGGCACTCCGCAACTTAGTGAGACTTGGTTTCAAGATAAAGAATAAAAAAAATAGGGCTGGGGGTATAGCTCGGAGGTAGAATGCCACTGAGTTCAATCCCCAGTACCGAAAAAAAAAAAAAAAAAAAGAAATAAAATCAGGCTGGGGATGTAGCTCAGAGGTAGAAACACCTGGGTTCAATCCTCAGTGCCACCAAAAAAAAAAAAAAAAGCTTAGAAAAGAAATCACCGCAGTTAATGTAATACCAGTAGTTGGGAGGTTGAGACAGAAGTATCATAGGTTTGAGGACAGCCTCAGCAAGTAGTGAGCCTTTCATCAATCTAGCGAGACCCTACTTCAAAATGACAATCAACATATGGCTGGGGGTGTAGCTCAGAGATAGGATGCCTCTGGGTTCAATCCCCAGTGCCACAATAAAGTAAAATAAAAAGTAAATAAATAATTTCTAACCAGATTTAGTTCTAGGCTAGGGATGTGGCTCAGCAGGGGTTTGATTCCCAGCACTGCAAAAAACAAAGAACTTAAAAATAACAGTTCTAGCTGGGTCAGTGGCGCACACCTGTAATCCCAGTACTTGGGAGGCGGAGATGGGAGGATCACAGGTTCAAGGACAGCCTCAGCAAATAGTGAAATTCTCATCAATTTAGTGAAACCCTGTTTCCATATAAGAAAAAAATCAGGCTGGGGGTGTGGCTCAAAGGTAGAATGCTCCTGGGTTCAATCCCCAGTACCCCAAAAAACAGTTCTGCGCAGCAGCTTAAAATATTAAAGCAATTAAAATATACAAACAGACATTATGTCCTTTTAAAACTGTACATACATCTTCAATTTTTAAATGTGTATACTGTTTGGAGAATTAGTTTATGTTAACATAAAGCCAAACTGAAAATTTAATACATTGAATACTTTGGGTTGAATTTTTAAAACTAGAAGCTCAACAAGGAATCAGGAACTGCTACAGGAAATCTGTACTCCTATCTCCTGAAATTAGCCCTGTCCTTGTTTTCTTCTGAAAGACTCCAGGCTACTCTTCCTAATAACTTAATTCTACTGAGATAGAGGAAGATGAAGACAGCTACAGCTGACCCAACGCAGGGCCCCTTGGTTCTCACAGATGCCTCTTCAACCTGCAGCCTCCCGTCCTAGGAACAGAATTAGTTTGCTATCTAACTCAGTGGCACCCAGGCTGCCACCGTCTGCCTTTCCGTCCCCGTGCGTCTTGACCTAGCGATGCTCGTGCCTGTCTCCTCCGGGGGTTGAGAGCTCCTTCACTGGTTTCTAAGTTTCTCTGTTCTCTTCTCTACTTCCCCAACATGGCTACCAGCCGAACAACTCTACCTGTTTATAATCTATTTATACCTAGTCTGACTAGATCCTGATCCTATTTAAAGAAACCATAATCTAGACATTTGGACTCTGGAAAGATTGCTTTGACATGCTGTACAAGAGTCGTTCACTTCCAGGGATTTTTCTACAGAGGTCTATTTAGCTACAATGATTCTGTGTAGGCCTAAATAAATTTCTAAATTTGAGCAGTTATTTGTAAATGAGCAAGACCTTATCACACATATCTTTTTTTTGGTGGTATTGGAGATCAAACCCACGGGCATTCTACCTCCAAGCTACACTGCCGCAGCCCTTTTTATTTTTTATTTGGAAACAGGGTCTCATTAAGTTGCTAAGGGTCTAGCTAAGCTGCTGAGGCTGTCCTTGAACCTGAGATCTTCCTGTCATGCTTAGCTTAAGAAATAAAGATGTCTAATGGGCATTACTGAGAAAAGAAGGCAACCGTTTATAGCTATTTTCATGTATTTTTAATAAAACTGTGAATATTTCATTTTAACCTACATAGTTTTAGCACATAGACATATTTTTCTGATTTTTAAATGTATAATATTATAACCACAGTCTTAAAAGCACAGTCTTTCGTAAAATGCTCAAGAAATAACATAAGAATCAAAATGTCTGATTAAAATCTGGTCTATGTATATAGAATATGGTTTCAGATGGTCTGACACATGAATTAAAATAAAACTCAAGAACACAAAGGGAAAAGAAGTAAATAAATAAATAAAGCTGGGCGTGGTGGCACACGCTTGTAATCCCAGTACTTAGGAGGCTGAGACTGGAGGGTCTGGGTTCGAGGCCAGCCTCAGCTACTTAGTGAGGCGCTCTGCAACTTAGTGAGACCCTGCTTCAAACTAAAGAATAAAAAATAGGACTGGGTGCATAGCCCGGAGGTAGAACGCCCCTGGGTTCAAATCCCCAGTACCGGGAAAAAAAAATTAAATTAAAAAAAAATACATAGGAAAAGAAAAGAAAAAGAAGCTCTACCAACGAATTTTAAACTCTGTTTGAGTATATTTATTTTCCTAACTCAACCTCCAAGGCCAAAGACAGGTCTAGAATCACCCCAGATGCACTGGCCCTCAGGCTGAGCTCTTTGTATACCCGCCTATGACTTCATTTTATTTTGATTGACCCATATTTCTATCTGTCCCAAATACCCACCTATATATACAACCACATAAGTTTTAAAAGTATTTCTGTAAGTTATCTTAAGATACTTTTTGAAATACAGTAAGAAAAATGATCTACTCAGTCTTATGTAGCTTAGGCAGTGTAGGGCAGATAATGGATCCAAAATGATGGTTAGAGACCTTGTTGTACCATCTCTTCTGGCTGTCTCATTTTGGGAGCTTATCTGGAAATATTCAGAGTTAATGAAGTGGGGCTGAAGTCCTAATCTCAAGACTAAAATATAGCTAAATGCATTCTACCTAGTTTATGCCATTTTGAAGATAACTCAATGTCTCATAATACTCTTACTGTATTTTTAGAGAGTAGCTATTGTTGGGGGAAAAAAACACTAACTCAGAGATCAGAGACAAGATAGACAACATCCCTGTCTTTGTGAGAGAGCATATTCTCATGAATAGAAGAGAAATAGGTCACCAATCAATCAAAATAAGAAAAAACAAAACAAAACAATGATAAGTTACAAGTTCTTTTCAGGAAATAAACAGGGTAATATAAGAGAGTATATAATTGTAGAGAGAGTAGAAGGGGCAAGGGCTCTATCTAGCGCAGTTATGAAAGACCTCTCCTGGGTAGCAGTTGAGCTGAGACCTAAGGAAGAGAGAGTCGGCCATGTGAGAAGCTGGGAGGTAGACTTCGCAGACACAGAAAACAGAGCTAAGGCTCAGAATCAGAAAGAAGAGGCAGGAGAGAATCTGGCACATGAAACAGAGAGAAAGGAAATCCGTATCTAGGGCACGGTGCTCGCCGGGGCCGAGAGTGGGAGGAGATGAAGGCTGTGGAGGGCCTTGAGCGCAGTTAGGAGCCTGATGTTTTACCCTTTGTGGTTGTATTTCTAAACACAATTGGGTGCCTTTCAGGAGGTTTAAACAGCAAAGTTACATAATCTGCCTTAACATTTTAAAATCCTCATTCTGGTGCCGCATGGAGAACAGAAGGGAGCAAGGGTAGATGCAGGGGATGGATGGATCAGGAGGAAGGATGGCGAGAGGAGGAGTGAGTGGATTGTAGACACAGAACCAGCAGAGCTTGCTGGGGAACTGGCTGTGGGATATGACAGGGGGATCAAGAGGAAGAACTCATGGGTTATTAAAATAAGAAAGTGGGCAGGTGGCAGTATTACTAAGCCATAAAAGGAGCAAGATAGAACTGACCTGGAGTCAGGAAGGGCAGGAGTGTGAATACATTAAACGTAAGATGTCTAAAGGCAACAGAAAGAAATGTTAAAATAGCAAATGGACAGAAGAGTCTGGAACTCAGAGTATAAAACCGTATTGTTAATCTACCTTTGAGGAACTGATACAATCATCTAGGGGTGGAGTAGGTAGAGAAGACAAGAGAACAAGGACTACGGAGTTCAACTATAATACTTACAAGTAGAACAAGAAACTAAATCAACTACAACTGATACTAAGAGTCATGGGAAAATGTGGCGTCATACATGCCAAGAAGTGTTTCGAAAGAAGTGACAGACTATTAAATGCAACTGGATCAAAAAAAATCTATTAAGATACTAACAGAGAAACGCCCTCTAAATTTGGCAAAATGGAGGTCGCTGAGGAGTTTGACAAAAAGTTTCAAGGGAAAGTTTGAAAGCAGATTTCGATTGGCTGATGAATAAACAGGGCAAGAAAATGAAGACAGTATATGTGAGCAACTCTTGAGAATTCTAATTATAAAAGGAGCTGAGAAATAAGGCAGTGGGATAGCTGGGGGAGTGGTATGTGGAATAATTAAGAGTGATTTTTTTAAAAAGGAGATAAAAGTATGTTTGAGCCTGAAGTAAGAATTCAGCTGAAAAGGCAGTAATAATGTTGCAGGCAAAGGAACAAAGTCCTTGAGAAGCTGCAAAGGGGTGGGAACTTCACAGCCAGCACTTGAAGGAAAGGGCACATTTCTTCCCAGATGTGTTTCTGCTTTTGTCACAGACAAGGTGAGCAGACGTTGGAAGGCTGGAGATTCAGAAGTAGGAAAATGAGTGCTTTTCTCTTCACTGTGATGGAGTGAAGAGTTACCAGCTGAGGGCGGGCAAGGATGAGGGGGAACCTTAAACGTGAGAGACAAGAAGGGGCATTCTGTATAGAAGGAGGTCAGCAACAGTGTTAAAAGACAGAGTGCTCGGACACACGTGTTGAGTGCCTACTGAAATCCGTGGGCACCACTTTCTTCACCATCAGACCAAGCAAAGCAGACAAGGAGGTTCAGCTACAAGTGCAGCTTTGCCTGGAAGATTTTCACATTGTCCTTTTCCTTCAGACAAAAACGACAAAGGAGATGTGAGGGATCTGAAGGCAAGGCATCAACCTTTACAGAAAGAGGCTGGTAAGGACAGAAACCTGGTTGTCTTCATATCACTACTCAAGGCATTAACAGACACCATGGCTCTAAGCCAACACTTCCACCTACTGTATCACGCAAGGGGTAAGTCCCAGTATCTGTAAAACTAGAGTCTTGATAAGTGCAAAACAGATTATGCAAAGAATACAGAGAATAGAGAACAAAAAACATTACTTTCTTACTGCAGACATGCTAGGCACTGGGATAATGAAAGGGCTATTGTCAGAACACTTACAGACATAATTGTTAGATATAATATCAAATCATTTTCATCAGCACTGATGTCTCACAAACATTGACATACTCTAATTACCCACAGTTTAGTCCACCAAAAATTCTCAATAATATCTGTTAAGAATATTTCCTTACTTTCTTTTAAAAGTTTATGAGCAAAGGTGCTAAATAATATTCAATAATAACCATTTGATCGATACAAAATATTTTTCAATTTCACTGATGCAAATAGCTATTATCATTTATGCTGAGTTTAGCAATTTGAGCTGTAGTATTAATGTGCATTATCTATGAAAAAAAGTAAAAAATTGAAGCTCCAAAATATTTAATTAGCAAATGTGTTTAAAAATAATTGGCATTAATTAAGATTCAGTGGAATTTGAACATGGGCTAGAGAATCTTCTTGCTAAGTTTTCTTGATAATTTATAATTGATCAAAATCTTTTAAGAATATATCCAAGAATGGTATCATAAAAATTCTTGCTTTTACCACTTTACCTGCTTTGAAAAACAAACTTAATTCCTTCTGCCTCTGCTTCTCAAACCCTCCAAAATACTTTATTTTCCTTTTAGTTGAAATGTTGCATCAATTATAATGTGGAAAAACTGAATTTGTAATTCAGCTTTAGCTGATTTTATTATGGATAAAATCTACGCAGTGTTAACAGTTATGTAACGGACTCTGGCTTCAATTTCCATAGAAACTGAAAATGAATTACCCAAAATGGTATATACTGGAAAAGAATAATGCTCAATTTAAAAGCGCCCATACATGGTGATCTGGCATCATCTTCCAGAGAAGTGAGAACAGAGTGGCATCTTGGCAGCGAAGCTGTTAGAAATGTGTCATAGGTTTTAGCTTAGGACTGCCGGCTGCATCTCTTACTAATACTTTTGGTTCTGTAGCAAGTAAAATGCTTCGGAAGGAAGGAGAGGGAGGAAAGAAGGAAACATCTTGCTGGTTATTATAATTACATGTATATAGTGAAAATGTAAAAAAAAAACCTACAGATATATGTACTGAAAATTACTATTATAAAAATATTAGTATATTCCATAGTTGGAAGAAAAAAGTTGCAATGTGAGAAGTTTTAATACTGAGAGAAAAATAATACTTTAGCAGAATTTAGGAACTGTTTTTTTTTTTTTCATTTGCATCATTTGTATCAAGAAGGTAAGGACTTAGTAAAATAATCCTGTTTCACATATATAATAGAGAAATAATTCTTCTGGTAAAGTGTATTGCGTTGCTGACAAGAGAGCATATCAAATCCCCATAAAGAATAACTGAAAGTTTCATGATTTGAGGGAAAATAATCAAGAATATAAATACAATGGAATAATAATAGGATATTTTATTCTATAATAGCTTATAAAATAACCTTTAAGTCAACTGTATTAAACTATGCCAAAACACTCCCTGTTGGTGTCTCTCTTTTTGGTACTGGGGATGGAACCCAGGGGCATTGTACATTGTACTTCTGAGCTATTCCCGCGGGGTCTCACTAAGTTACTGAGGGTCTCCTAAGTTGCGGAGGCTGGTCTGGAATCTACAATCTTCTTCTCTCAGCCTTCCAAGCACTACAGGCATACTCCACTGCACCTGGCTGGTACCTTTTTTTTTTTTTTTTTAACTCTCCTGGGTAAACTGAAGACTCCTGCTGTTTGTTAAAATTCATGCAAGTTAGGCAGACTTGAATTGTGTGTTTAAGTTACTTGTTCACATACTGCACGTCATTTGACCACTTATTCCACCAAGAATTTGGTGTCTACAAAGTTCTCCTATCAGAAACCATCAGGTGAAGCGCAGCCTACTTGAAGGGCAACATCCTCACCAGACTGATGATGTGCGTGGTGTCCGGAGGCCTCGGCCGACAGCCTCTGCTCGCTGTCTGGAGGGGATGGCGAGGAAGCAGCATGAGGGCTCTCTGTGGGCGAGGACGGCACGTGCGCCTGCGCGGACGCCGCAGAGGATGCAGGAGGCTGGAGGAGGTGTTCGGAGGGCGCATCTACATCCATCGCAGTTTCACCCACGTCCAAGTCAGGGCTTGACGGAACCGTG
This sequence comes from Graphiurus murinus, assembly GCA_004027655.1. NCBI lineage: Eukaryota > Metazoa > Chordata > Mammalia > Rodentia > Gliridae > Graphiurus > Graphiurus murinus. Next base: position 11,854 of record PVLC010021785.1, read on the forward strand.
GGAAGAGTGGAAACATCTGACTGACTTGTTCCACCTTCAGAAAACACGTTAATGCAAATTCACATTTTAAATGCTTTAAAGAACTCAAAGAGACGTGTTCAGGAAACACACACACACACACACACACACACACACAATTTATAATTTCAGGATATCAAGAAGAGCCACTGGTGGTTTGGTGCACTTGACCAAATGAGCTAATCAAGAGGGGTAAAAAAAATCTCTCTACAATACATTCTTGCTAAAACAATCAACCTTTTCAATGATATAGAACTTGCTTATCCATAGAATTTGAAAATATGTTTAAAAAAGGCTTAAGAATCAGGCATGGTGGCACACACTGTAATCCCAGCACTTGGGAGACTAAGACAGGAGGACTGCAGGTTCGAGGACAGCCTCAGCAAGTAGTGAGACTTATCAACCTAGCAAGACCCTGTTTCAAGATAAAAATAAAACAAGGGCTGGGGGTGTTGCTGGGAGGTAGAATGCCCCTGGGTTCAATCCCCAGTAACACACGCACACACACACAGGCTTAAAAACGGGGAATCTCAGTCTCCTTTCTGTTTTTATCTTTTGAGAAACCCACATGGACAAATTATACAATCTTTGTAATTACTATAGACATAAAACATGGTATAGTTTAGATGACATAAATAAAACTGGTTTCCATAAGACAGGCGTGGTGGTGCATGCTTGTAATCCTAGCATTCGGGAGGCTGAGACAAGAGGATCGAAGGTTGACAGCCAGCCTCAGCTACTTAGTGAAGCCCTCTGCAACTTAGTGAGATCCTGTTTCAAAAGTAAAGAATAAAAAATAGGGGCTAAGGGTGTAGCTCGAAGGTAGAATGCCCCTGGGTTCAATCTCCAGTTCCGCAAAAAAAAAAAATTGGCTTCCATAAATTTTTTGCCAACTTTCTGATGACTCTTAAAAAAAAAAAATTACCTCTGGGTCGAGATCTTCCTCGTCCTCTATTGCTCTGTGCAACTTCACTGGCTTCTTCAAACCATCTCGATAACATATCAGACATTCTCTGCATCAGTGATACATTGGGACTTTGCTCCCCTATTATGACATAAATCTTATTAGTGAATTTAGGAATAAGTCAGGACTTTTTACAAATGCAAAAACTTGTATTTTGAAGGGCTTTAAAATTTAAGCAATTAAAAAAATTGAAGTGACCACATAAATTATATGAATGTAAAAACATCCATTAAAATCCACATTGCACTTTATAGTAACTATAGGAGTGACTCTTCATGTGTATGGTTTATTTGAAGGAAAAAAGAGTGAGGAAGAATATGTTGTTGATCATAAAAGAGGTTTCTGAACAGAAATGCTTTATTAAACATCAGATTAATTCTATTTTAAGGCGTAACATCTTAGCGCTCTCAAGGCAGTAATTTTTTATGCTTGTCAAAAGCACTGATAGAATTTTTTTTTTAATGGCATGAGCTAGCTGAGCAAGGTGGCACATGCCTATAATCCCAGTATTTGGGAGGCTGACACAGGAGTGATCGCAGGTTCACAGCCAGTGTACGGTAACTTAGTAAGACCTTGTTTCAAAATAAGTAAAATAGTGCTAAGGGTGTAGCTCAGAGATAGACTGCCCATGGGTTCAATCCCCAGTACAAACAAACAAACAAAAACAACAAAAAATGTTTATGCTATTATAAAACTTTCAGGTTAGAAATTTATAGTTTCCATTTTTCTTTATTATCTAATAAGAGGTAAGAATTAAGAAGTCTGATAATATCCAATGTCCTATGGGGCAATGAGCATTCTTATACCTTCAGCAGGAATATAATGTAGTGTATACTTTTTGGAGTTATTTAATAACTATCAAAAATAAAATAAATGTGAGACTATAATGCACCAATAAAACCATATTAAAAAAATAAAATAAAATGTGCTTATCCTTTGACTCAGGTATTCCACTTCTAGGGATTTACCCTAAGATATATTTACACAAGCGTACCAAGATATATGCACAAGGATGTTCATGTGGCATCATTTATAATACTGAAAAGGGAACAAGTTAAAATATTAATTTCTAAATAAGATGTACCAAAAGAGGTGGGCCACAGTATAGTTACCATCGCGCTCCCGTTCACTCTCAGGCCTTGCTCTGGGTCCAGTATCTGACCAATCCCCACGAAGCCGCAAACGCTTAACTGGAGGCTGTCGTAACTAAAAGGGAAGGCCAGATTCTCCATCAGGCTAAAAGGAACTCACGTGCTCTCAACCTCCCCACCCGGTGCTGGGGATTAAACCTAAGGTCTTGTTCAGGCTAAGCAAGTGCTCTACCACTGAGCTACCTCCCTAGCGCTCAGCTTGCAAAGCATACTTCAAGTGTAAAAGATTATTTCCATCTCTCTACTTTCTCTATTCAGTATGCAAATGAAATGCAGGGTCAAAATGAGACACCGATACGAGCTACATCAGTCCTTCGCAGCACTCACGGTGGTAAAGAGCCACCGCTGCGACAGGAAATGTCTTCAACCTGAAGAGTCTGAATGCAACTTGGAAAGCAAGTACCTGTGATTTCCAAACCATGGCTTTCCAGCTGACAACGCAAGTTCCCCACCTTCATTCAGCCTTAGTTTTGTATTGTGACGATACACACAGTGTAGGTGAAGCAGCCACACACCTTACCATGGGAGTCACTGTTACTTGCTCTTGACAGCTTACTCTCGTTCCCCACAGCACGTATTTCAACCCTTAATCACTGTCCTCAAACTTCCTACTCCATCTTGTTGCCTTCATTTTTAGTTAATAACTTTTCCTTCGACTTCAGAGAAAACAAAGCTCTATAGAAGTGATACCAATTTTTTTCAGGTGGATTCTACAGCTTTTTACCTACAACTTCTTAACTCCTTGTAACCTTCCTCAAGGGGTGGATCATTTATTCTGTGTAAGCTTACTCGCTTCACCTGTGCCTTTTATTTTCACATCTTCGATTCCTTGAGCACTCTGCTTCAAGTTATTCTCTGTACTTGATACCTATATCCATTTATCCTCACTTTCTTCTCTCGAAGTTCTTACTTTTAACATATGCAAAACACCTCCCTCAATCCACTATAATCAGTGTTTCCACTGACTTCTCTCCTTCCTGCCTGCCTGCCTTCCTTCATTCTTTTCTTTCCTTTGTTTCTTTCTTTTATGTGTGTGTGGTACTGGGGACTGAACCCAGGGGCATTCTACCTCCGAACTACATCCCCAGCCCTATTTTTTATTTATTTTGAAACAGGGTGTCACTAAGTAGCTGAGGCTAGCCATGAACCTGCAATCCTCCTGCCTCAAGTACTGAGATTACAAGCATGTGCCACCATGCCTGGCTTTTTCTGTGAGTGAGTGAGTGAGTGTGTGTGTGTGTGTGAGAGAGAGAGAGACAGACAGACACAAACACACACACACACACACACACTAGGGATTGAACTCAGGGGACTCTATCTCTAAGCTATACTTCCAGCCCTACTTTGTTTATTTTGAAACAGGGTCTTGCTAGGTTGATGAGAGTCTCACTACTTGCTAAGGATATCTTGGAACCTGTGCTCCTCCTGTCTCAGCCTCTCAAGTACTGGGATTATAAGTGTGTGCCGCCATGCCCAGCTCTCATCTTTCCACTAATGTCATTCTCATCAAAGCCACCAATGAATGATCAATTGCCAAGTTCACTCATCAATGATAAAAATGGTCAATAATGAGAAATAATCAGTGCCAAGTCAAATGACACAAAGAGATTATTTGGCATGTTTGTGACATCTGACACACTTGACCACTCTGATTTTCACATTTTTATTGCAATATAATTCACGTAACACAATATTTATCCTTTAAAAGTATTCGCAGTGCAACTGTCATCACTAGCGAATTCTGGAACCTTTGAACATCCCATAAAGAAACGGCACCCATTCACAGCCTGCCCACCCGTCCCTCCACTCAGCTCCCAGAAACCACTCATCTGCTGCCTGTCTCTTGGATGTGCACATCTTGGGCCATTTTGTATTAACTGAATCATACAATGTGTGACCGTCTGTGTCTAGCTTCTTTCTCTTAGCATAATGTTTTCAAGGTTCATTCACCACAGAGGGTCAAAGGAGGAAGACAGGTCAGAAAGCGTTCATAAAAAACCAAGAAGAAAGCCGGGCGTGGTGGCGCACGCTTGTAATCCCAGCATTCGGGAGGCTGAGACCGGAGGATCCGGGTTCGCGGCCAGCCTCAGCTACCTAGTGAGGCACTCCGCAATTTAGTGAGACTCGGTTTCAAAATAAAGAATAAAAAATAGGGCTGGGGGTATAGCTCGGAGGTAGAATGCCCCTGAGTTCAATCCCCAGTACTGCAAAAAACAAAAAACAAAAACAAAAAAAAAACAAGAAGAGCAGCATAGACCGGAGGATCCCGGTTTGCAGGCAGCCTCAGCTACCTAGTGAGGCCCTCCACAACTTAGTGAGACCCTGTTTCAAAATAAAGAATAAAAAATAGGGCTGGGGGTGTAGCTCAGAGGTAGAGTACCCCTGGGTTCATACCCAGTAAAAAAAAAAAAAACAAGGAGAGAGATGCTACTGCCTTTGATCAGAGCAGAAGTATTGTCAGAGTGGTAAGTAGCAATCAGTATATGTTTAGAGACACACTACAGAGACCAGGTAAAAAATGAGAGAATGAATTCAACAAAGTTCAGTAATGGGGTTGGGCAGATGAGAAAATGTCAAAAAGATATTGAAGGAAAAGGAAATGAGAGGAAAGACAATAAAAAGAAAATGAGAAATACTAAAGTAAAGTAAATGAGGCCAGGCGTGGTGGTGCATGCTTGTAATCCCAGTACTTGGGAGGCTGAGGCAGGAGGATCACAGGTTAGCAGTCTGCCTCAGCTACTTAATGAGGCCTTCTGCAACTTAGTGAGACCCTGTTTCAAAATAAAGAATAAAAAATAGAGCTGGGGGTGTAGCTTGCAGGTAGAATGACCCTGGGTTCCATCCCCAGTTCTGCAAAAAAAAAAAAAAAAAAAAAGACAAGAATATGCCAAAGGGGAGAGATATGTAAAATTATTAGAAGACATGAGGAAATAAGAGGTCCCTACTAATCAAGAAAATATACAAATATATGGAAACATAAGAACAATTCAGATAATAAATTATTTTATTTTATTTTATTTTACTCATGCTTTAAAGCACTATTCAAGATTTACTAACGTTCTCAATCAAAACCAATTATTCTCTCCTTTGTTCTACCTATACAGAACACAAGACTTACATGTAACTGTTGTTTTAAGGTTCACACATTTACTTATTTACATCTCTATTTCCACTAAACAGTGTATTCCTTGAGCCCATGATTTTGTCCATTCTTCCCTGATTTTCTGAAGTTTAATATAGGACTTAGTGTGTAACAGGCAGTCAGTAAGCATTTGCTATAGCACGCCTATAATCCCAGTACATGGGAGGCTAAGAGAGGAGGATCACAGGTTCCAGGCCAATGTGCAGTAACTTAGCAAAACCCAGTTTCAAAACTTAAAATCAAAACTGAAGAGGCTGGGGGTATAGCTGTGGGTTCAATCACCCATACCCCCTACACACACACACACACACACACACACACACACACACAATTGGTGTGTTAAGAACAGTTGGCCTAAACACTACTGTCAAGGTTTTAGTGTATAACACTAAAAGAAAAAGTGTGAAAATTAAGAGGGAGACGGATTAATTTCCTCTATTGTATATCTCTTAATTGGTTTATTATAAGCATGATGTATTTTTATAATTTTATTCCAATTTTAGAATTACTTTTCTTAATTTAGTTAATTCAAAACAGAATACTAAGAAAAACATGTTCCAAGGGAAGAAAGGAGCTGCTCCTGAGTCAGCATCGTCCACTCTGATTATGTAAGTATCTTCTGGCCAAGGACTGTGTGGTAGCAAAGCTAGCTGGCTCACATGAAGTGCTTATGCTCTTCCAATTCTTTCACTATCTAAGAGTCATGAAGTCTGACTGTAACTTACCCACGCATCGCAAGGGGAGATCACACGGCGACAACAAAATGACACAGCAGGTTTCATGTTTTCAACTAGACCAACAAACTCATAAATGATGTTCATCCCACATTCTTTGTCAATTTCTTAACTCACTTAAATGCATTTCCACATTAAAATCTTCTAATGGATTTATAAAGTAATCCTAATTTTTCTAATCTCATAAATTATAACTGAATTTAGTTTTGTATCTTATAGGAATTACAAAATTGCTACTATTCTTTAATATCCTTTAAAATGTGTACATTAACAGATATTGAGCCAATACCAAAGTCACTAACAATTAATAAAAATTAATGACTAATTTCAAAAGATATTTACAAGCCAAAGTGTGGAGCGTGGGCAAGGACAGGACATAACAAATGAAAAAGAGAAAGTAAAACCGTGCTGGGGAAAGCCACTTAAAAGGTTAAAGCAAGTGCTTTTTCTATAGCTGATACAGTCAAAAACACATTATTGGCAGGCCTGGTGGTACACGCCTGTAATCCCAGTACCTGGGAGGCTGAGATAAGAGAATCACAGGTTTAAGGCCAGCCTCAGGAACTTAGCAAGACCCTGTTTCAAACTAAAAAAACACAAAGGCCTTAGGGTGTACCTCAGAGGTAGAATGCCCCTGGCACCTCTCAGCACTCCCCCAAAATCATTACTTCTAATTTTCCACTTATTTATTATAAATAAGAAAACTGTTAACTCTTTTATAATCATTTTAGTGACTAACTCGATTCATTCACCTACTTTTAAATATATATGCCTTCTTTCACTTAACTTTTTCCTATTTTCTCAGATGTGTTTTGTAAAATATGACTAGGGATAACATTGTATGTCTGTAGTTCCTACGTGTGAAAGAGAAGCACAACTCACAGAGGGTGGATTGCTGTGCAAGTAGTAAATAGCGGTGGGTAAGACTTCTATTGGTATATGGACCTAACGCTGATAGTCTCTTCAAGTTTATCATCAAATTATCTTATTCTTTTTTTTTTTTTTTTTGTGGTACCAGGGATTGAACCCATGGGCACTGAACCTGTGATCCTGACAAGACTCCCAAGTCCTGGGATTACAGGCATGCACCACCATGCCCAACAATTTTCTATTATTTTAACTGCTTTCCCCAAGTGTGTGAACTGATCTTTCTTGTTGCTGTGCATTTATAAAGCTAGGGGAAAAAACTGCTATTAAGTATTTTTATTTTAAAAATAGTGGTGGCACACATCTGTAATCCCAGTACTCGGTAGGCTGTGACAGGAGGATCCCAGGTTCAAGGAGAGCCTCAGCAACACAGCAAGACTCTCGGCAACCTGGCGAGACTCTGTTTCAAAACAAAAAAAATGAAATAAAATAAGAAAGGGGCTGAGGTGTAGCACAAAGGTAGAATGTCCCTGGGCTCACTCTCCAGTGCTCCCCCCCCCCCCACAGGACTCTTTTCCCAGAGCCTTATCTCAGTCATTAGCCTGTTCTTTCAAGAGCTTCATGTCGCTGGTTTCCTAAAACACAAACGCCTGGAGAATTATAGCATTTATTTACTTGGTCTTCAGGTCCAAGAAGTCACCAAATTAGTGTATTCTTGGTTGAATAAAGAACCTGGTTTTAAGTAAGCCTTACCTCTTCTCGTCTCTCTTCCGCCGAGGGAGTTTTAAGTTCTCGTGCGGTATCATCTTTTGGATCAAAAAGATATATGTAATCTGAAGAGTAACTAACAAGAATCTCCTGACCATCTTCACTGTAGCACAGAGATGTCACTCTGCAGGACTTATTATTAAGATGGGAAGGGATGAAACGGGCAACCATTCCAGTCGTCCCTCGACCTGCATAATTCCCTAAATAAGAAAACAGATAATTATTCAAAATTAATAATATTTTTAAGAAAAAAATTTAAAAAAGCTCTTAAGCCAGGTGTGGGGTGCATGCTTATAATCCTAGTACTGGGGAGGCTGAGATAGGAGAATTGCAGGTTCATGGCTAGTCTCAGCTACTCAGTGAGGCCCTCTGCAACTTGTGAGACCCTGTTTCAAAATAAAGAATAAAAAATAGGGCTGGGGTGTAGCTCAGAGGTAGAGTGCCCCTGGTAACGGGGGGGGGGGGGGGGGGGGGGGGGGGCTCTTAACCTGAATTATAGGAAACGTAACTTCATGTAGCAGTGTAAATCTAAGGCATTGCATTCTATTTCTAGAAGAGGTTCTTCATTCGTTTATAACAAACAAATAATACTATAAAGATAACATATCTACAAAGAAATTTTAGGACTGCCTGTAATTCCAGATATATAAAAGTTGTGTTGAAATATCAGTTATTTAATAAACTGACTTATGATCGTAGACACACTAAATTACCTTCCAAAAATTCCCTTCAAAGTGAGAGAATATAATTTTTACAACAAGAAAGCTTAGACTTAGCATATTAGGTAGAATACAATTGCAATGTTAATTAATTCTCATATTCTTCTGTACAATATAATCAGGGAGGAGTTCAACTGATGCTTTGTATCCTGGGGGCTCAGGAAGCCTGAATTCTAAGAATCCCACAAAGCTATGTAATCTTGAGCAATGATGTCTTGTCTTGCTCAAAACGTCAATTGTTTCCCATCTGCTGAGAACAAGAATTAAGTGTATAACTTCTTTTTTTATTACTACTGTTTCCCCTACATGTGCCTATTCAAACTGACAGGACTCCTCAACCACAGTTAAAAAAAAGATCTCAGCCAGGCCTGGTGGTGCACACTTGTAATCCCAGTACTTGGGAGGCTGAGACAGGAGGATCTGGGTTTGTGGCCAGTCTCAGCTAGTTAGTGAGGCCCTCTGCAACTTAGTGAGACCCTGTTTCAAATAAAGAATAAAATAGGGTTGGGGTGTAGTTTGGAGATAGAATGCCCCTGGGTTCAACCTCCAGTACTACAAAAACAAAACAAAAAGACCGGTATTCCGATTTCAATATTCTATGTCTGTTTTTACTGACATTGCTGGTTTCTGCACAAGCACATCTTTATTCTTCACAATATAAAATATGTGGATATACATACATTTGATATTCACATTTATGTGTTTATGTGCATTTGTGTACAAGTAATCCTGGCCTTCCTTTACTGGGATATGCTAATGAAAGTTGATTTTGAATTGTTGATTCCAGAAGTGGTTTGCTCCCATAGTGGATGAGGAGAAAAGAGCTGATCTAAGCCAGACTCAAATTCAGAACTGAAGCATTAGTAACAGTAATTCACTAAGGCAACCAGACGTAAAGGTAGGCTGCGCACTCAGATCCCTGACTGCTCTTTCTCCTACCACGTTTACCATCGTCCTCCTGACTGAAAAACTGCAGAGTCCTAAAGTCAGGTCCCCCAAGTCCATACCTACCTGGAACCTCAAGAGTGTGGTCTTATTTGGAAATGGGGTCTTTGCAGATGTAATTAAATAAGGAAAGGTCATACTGGATTAAGGTGGGCCATAATTTCAGTATGACTAGTGTCCTAAGAAGAGGGAAATGTGGACCCAGACACACAGGAGAGTAGTGTGCAAAGCGGAGACAGAGCCTGGAGTGACACATCTAACAAGCCAAGCAGTGCCAATGGCTGACAGGAATCACCAGCGTCCGGGAGAGAAGCACGGGACAGACTCTCCAGCAGAAACTAAGGCTCAGAAATCTTCACTTCAGGTGTCTACTTTCCAGAAATGTGAGAGAATAAATTTCTGTTATCTTAAGAGACCCATTTTGTGGTGACTTGGTATGACAGTTCTGGGAAACTCATGCACCAAGTGTTACAATTTTTTTGTGTGTGGTACTGAGGATTAAACTGTAAAAATATCCCAATAGAGTCTCTAATATTGGTGAAGCGCTTTTTAAAAAAAATAATCTATATTATTTATAGACATTGTATTTCTTGAAATTTTATAAAAAACTAAAAGTATTTTAATGGGAAATATCATAAAGATTGATTAACTGGATTGAGAGGGTCCCCGAATTTCTCTACTGTCTCCGTACCTGTAGCTCTTGTGCCCAGCATTCGCCGATCATATATTCGGACTGAGCTATCAGAACACCCGACAGCAAGGTAATATGGTACTGGTGGACAAATAGCTACAGATGTGGCAGCACGTCGACAGTTAATTAAAATATCCTATAAAAGACAACACAATACTGGTTACATTGCTATGCAGGAGCAATGGTGCTATATTTAAAAAATTTTTCCTTCAATTGTAAGAAAATAACCTTTCTCAGAAATTTTAATTAAGTCAGTAGGACAAAAAAGGGAACTATATGGTTTTATTTTTTAGATCTCTATTAAAAATCTTAGATTCTAATGCATTCAGCCTGTAGGTAACCAAAATAAATACACTCAGTTAGTATTCCTTCTTAGTAATCTACACTCTAAATATTCACTTTCTTTATATTTGCTAGACAACTCCAAAATTGATTTCTATTGCAATATTGCATATTTTCCTTAAGAACCAATCAAATTAAGAATAAATAAGAATACTAAACCTAGAGATTTTAAAACAATCAATATTTAAGTAATACAAAATATATTCTGAAGAGGAAAGATGAAATTTAGCCCAAATATAAAACACTAAGCATTTATTCCAGATCATCAGCAGCTACAAAAAGAATACGTCAAGGAAATTATATTGCCACAATTTAATCCTTTTTGTAAGACCAGCTACATTTCATGAAATAATAATATAATACAAAGTGCCGGCTAAATATTATTCATATTCGGAACATTTTCAGAACCGTTAAAAACTCTCATACACTACCTGTCTAATGGATTACTGGATCACTACACCATTAGTACCATTTAGAAATGTCTGCTATTTTTATGGGTCCACCTGACAGTAAAGGTGGAAGTATAATCTAAATTTGTCTATGACAAGTATCAATGATTATATGATAAACTATTATACAAATATAATAATATTTTAACTATTAGCCATTGCTATTAAAATATAACAAAAAAATGGGATGTGGTGGCACATGCCTATAATCTCAGTAATTGGGAAGCTGAAACAGGACGACTTCAGGTTTGAGGACAGTCCTAGCAACATAGCGAGACTCTTAGCAAGCTAGCAAAACCCTGTTTCAAGCCAGGCGAGGTGGCGCACGCTTGTAATCCTAGCATTTGGGAGGCTGAGACCAGAGGATCCGGGTTCGCAGCCAGCCTCAGCTACCTAGTGAGGCACTCCGCAACTTAGTGAGACTCGGTTTCAAAATAAAGAATAAAAAAAATAGGGCTGGGGATATAGCTCGAAGGTAGAATGCCCCTGAGTTCAATCCCCAGTACCGCAAAACAAAACAAAACAAAAAAAACCCTGTTTCAGAAAACAAAAATACAAAAAAAATTCTTAGATGATTTTCATTTTTTATAGTTTCAATGGGCAAAATATCTCTCCTTACCAGTTCAAAAATAAAGTAGTACACACATACAAACCCTGCAACAGACTGATCTTAGTATAGTCATTACTTATCTCTCAGAACCTTTGGAAAACGTAAGGGCTACCACTGCAACGCTATCAACCCTTACGGTACACTGTTAATTCCATATTGTTTTATCTATTGACTCTAGCTCTTCTTTTCAATGCAACCATGTCATTAAATTAATTGACCTGAAACTTTATTTACTAACTTCAGAATTTTACTCCTATAACAGAATTGATTTACCAATTCCTTTCAAAATTCTAAGTTTTTAAAAGTTAAGAATTAACTAGTTACCAGTTTTCCTTATACTCTCCGCCTCTATTCACTCTTATATATAAATGGAAAGTTTATTAAAGAAAGAATACTTCTACTTCTTAGCCGTGCATTCTTATTTTCATGAAGATTTAGAAAAACACAGCTAAATATTCTTACACTGTTTATTAAAATATAGATTTTAAAAACTTGGAATAATGAATTTTAGTACCAACCATTTATTAAGAAATAGGTATAAGCTGGGTGTGGTGGCATAGGCCTGTAATCCCAGTGTTTGGGAGGCTGAGACAGGAGAATCACAAATTCAACCCTGTTTCAAAATAAAAAAACTTTAAAAAGGGTTAGCTCAGTGGTACAGTGCACCTGGGTTCAATCCCCAGTAACACACACACACACACACACACACACACACACACACACACTCACACTCACATAGAAACAGGTATAGCAAATGTTCCTACTAGCCTGATATTTTAAATTTATTTCTGCCTTTAGTTCAATGCCTTTCTATTTGTATATGTATGTATATATACATACACATATATGCAAAATAGAAAAACTGTATGCTTAATATTTCTCAGTTTCTACCTTTTGTTTCCTTTCTTTTCTGTTTCAAATATATAAAATAATCTTTTTATCCCTGAAATATGGTATGGTAACTGGTTTAGTTAGCAAACACCTAACCTGATTTAATTCTTACTTTTGTTTTTATCACCTTTCGTAAAAATAAACCGAAGAATACTTTTTTAAATTTCATTTACTACTTCAAAATGATCCAGGGCTGGGGGTGTAACTCAGCGGGAGAGCACGTGCCTAACATGCATGGCTCTGGGCTCAATCCTCAGTATGGAGAAAAAAAAAAAAAAGTCAAGAAAAAGCTACTGTGCTCTGCCCTATAAAACATGACAGACAAAAACACTTGGAGTTATTTGTCTGAGTCAAAAGACTTAATGATTTTTCAGGCTTTTTATAAGTTTAAAATAAGTATTTAAAAGTAAAAAATTAATAGTAAAGAGAGGTCTTTAGAGACAGGAGCAAAATTTGAATGAACATGTTGATAGGCTATCTTCTTTCTTTTTTTAAAAAAAAAAAGATACTACAATTCTTGTTTTAAAAGACAGAAGAAAAAAGCTTTTATCACTGCTATTTTGGTAAACCAAGATTGTTTCCATGAGTAAATGAGGTTATTGGTAAAATCTCCAGGTTTTATAACAAGAGTTTGTAATAATAAACAATTATACAGAATTTCAAAAATATATTTAAAAATGCACAATTAAAATATAAGTTTTATTGTTTAAAATTCTGTGATTAAAGAAAATTTTAAAAGTTCACCCCAAATCTTATCACCTAAAGATAACCAAGTCCCAATGTAATTAGAACCATAATTTTCCTGCATCACATGTACAAACACTGAATGCTTACATCTTTGCAGTCTTCTTTCGTGCAGCTGGTTTTGATGCGCGTGTCAAACCACCTGACAGTTCCATCTTCACCACAAGAGAGGAAAGTGTAAGGGTCATTTGGTACAGTCATAATCTGAAGAGGAAAACAAAAGTAGAGAGCCACTGAGCGTTTAAACAGACATCTTTGAAACACTGCTTCTGTTTCCTAAGATGATTAGGGTAAAAGCAATAAAAACCATCCACTTTAATTATTTATGACCTATCCACACCATGATGTAAAACAGTACCATAAGAGAGACACATCAGAATTGCTGAACGTGGAATGATTCATTACTTTCAAATTACAATTAATATAACTTAAGAGACAAAGAAACATCTTTCCCTACCTAGCTTATTCAAACTATTCCAAAATTTTATATTTTCTGTAGGTGAATTTATCACTGTATTACAAATACGTGACAAAATTTTCTTCTCTGATGTTTAAAAGACTGGAATGCTGGAGCCGGGCGTGGTGGCGCACGCTTGTAATCCCAGCATTCGGGAGGCTGAGACCGGAGGATCCGGGTTCGCGGCCAGCCTCAGCTACCTAGTGAGGCTTTCCGCAACTTAGTGAGACTCGGTTTCAAAATAAAGAATAAAAAATAGGAGCCGGGCGTGGTGGCGCACGCTTGTAATCCCAGCATTAGGGAGGCTGAGACCGGAGGATCCGGGTTCGCGGTCAGCCTCAGCTACCTAGTGAAGCACTCCGCAACTTAGTGAGACTCGGTTTCAAAATAAGGAATAAAAAATAGGGCTGGGGGTATAGCTCGAAGGTAGAATGCCCCTGAGTTCAATCCCCAGTTCCACAAAAAAAAAAAATAGGGCTGGGGGTGTAGCTCGGAGGTAGAATGCCCCTGAGTTCAATCCCCAGTACCGCAAAAAAAAAAAAAAAGACTGGAATGCTGAAATGATTTAAACAGATAAATTGAACTATTTAAAGGAATCTTAAATGGTGGTGACAGTTAAATAAAAATGTTTAAGGACACTTAACTATAAACTCAATAATGGTTAAAATAGCAAATTTGATGTTATATGTATTTTGCCATGATAAAAACATTAATTAGAAAGTGGGCATGGTAGCACACGCTTGTAATCCCAGTACTTGGGACGTGAGACGGGAGGATCCCAGGTTCGCAGCCAGCCTCAGCTACTTAGTGAGGCCTTTCACAACTTAGTGAGATCCTGTTTCAAAATAAAGAATTAAAAATAGGGCTGGGGGGGTGTAGCTCGGAGGTAGAATGTCCCTGGGTTCAATCCCCAGTACCAAAAAACAAACAAACAAACAAACAAAAAACATTAATTAGAGGCTGAGAAAAAGAGTATCACAGGTTTGCTGACCACCCTCAGGTACTTAGGGAGGCCCTCCACAACTCAGGAAGAACCTGTTTCAAAAAAATGTAAAATAGGGCTGGGGTACGTGTAGCCCAAAGGTAGAATGCCCCTAGGTTCAATCCCCAGCACCAAAAAAAAAAAAAAAATGAATTAGAGTATCTTAAATGTTCCTATAACCACTTCTAGCTTACCAACGATAATATCATTGTTAATGCCCTCTGTGAACTCTGCCTCAAAAAATTTAGAAGTAGACATTATCAACTTTGGGTACTTAGCATTTCCATATAAGGAAAGTACATCCCTATGTTTTAAACATTGTACACACACACACACACACACACACACACACACACACACACAAACATTAAGCTCATTAATCATCAAGGAAATACAAGTTAGCACCATAAGGAAATACCACGAGTACATACTACCAGAGTGGCTAAAATGAGACTGATAATGTCCAGTGTTGGTGTGTATGTGGAACAATCACACATTCTGAGGGCGTGTAAAATGGTGCAATCACAATGGAAAACCATGTGTCAGTATCACTCAAGTTGCTCCTACGCCCCAGCAGTTCTGATGAAAACATATGCCTACATGCAGTCACCAAAAGGCATGTACTAGAACGCTCACAGTAACACTGTTCATATTAGCCCAAAACTTGAAACAAACCACATATCCAACTGAGTGGAAAGAGAAATTGTAATCTAATCCTTAAATAAAATATATCAACAATGACAATGAGCAAATCATTACTGTTATCTTTAACATGGATGAGTCTTGTGCTACATGAAAAAAGCCAGACACAAAATACATACAATGTAACTCCCCTGATTATATTATATCAAAAAAAGGCAAAACCTCTGTTAAGAGAATGAATAGTGGTTACCTTTGCATGGTGAAATTATGTGGGTATAAAGGATGTGGTGATGCATGCTTGTAAACCCAGTAGTTGAGAGGCTAAGACAGGAGGATCGCAGGTTCATGGCCTGCCTCAGTAACTTAGCCAGGTCTTCCGCAACTTAGTGAGACTTAGTTTCAAAATAAAAAATAAAACTGGGCTGGGAATGTAGCTCAGAGGTAGAATGCCCCTGGGTTCAAGCCCCAGTAACTAACACACACACACACACACACACACACACACACACACACACACACAAAATAATAATAATAATAAT
>PVLC010021786.1:0-27519 GCA_004027655.1 Graphiurus murinus
TCTGGCTAGAGTCTCGAGTACTATATTAAAGAGAAGAGGTGATAATGGACATCCTTGTCTTGTGCCTGTCTTTAGTGGGAACTCTCGCAGTTTCTGTCCATTTAATATGATGCTGGCTGTAGGCCTATTGTATATTGCCTCTATGATTTTGAGGTATGTTCCTTCTATTCCGATTCTCTGTAGTGTTTTTAGCATGAACCTCTCTTTATTATATTCCGATTCTCTGTAGTGTTTTTAGCATGAACCTCTCTTTATTATACCTCTCTCTCTGGGATCGAGGGCACTACCCAAGCAGTAACAATCACAGCACAGAAGCCGTCTCTCCAAATAGTGCCTTTCCAACAGACTCCCAATAACCCCTCTCTCCAGCAATCCACCAACCACCAGCAACCAACAACCTTTCCTCCCAGAACTTCTCCAGCAACCCACTCCAGCAACAACCCAGCCAGCTTCTCCCTCACATGCGAGAGGTGGAGGCTCTTAAAAGCCACACAGGGCTTAAGCCACGAGGCGTCTCATACAGCTCTCACCTGGGCCGGCCACGAGCCTGGCGTGCTGGTGCATGCGCTCTAGCGTGGCGCAGCCCTAGAATGATACCACCTGCAGCCACTTCTGGCACTCTGCCAGGCGCCATCTAGAGGCGGGGGTCTTTCCGGCTGAGCTAGGCCCCCGACAATTTCCAATTGCTACTTTTATCAATTTATTCACTTTCTATACTTTCAACTGATCAGTAGTAGATAGCAAAAAAGCAGGTAACTTCACTATTCTTTTCAAATAATTGTTTAGCAATTTCATACTCTAATTTGTCCATATAAACTTTAGTTTGAATCATTTGCTAATTTAAAAAAATATTACATAATTATATTTAACACCAAATTAAATTCATAGATTTACATGGCCCAGTGATTATTTTTATAATGTTATGCCTTTCCTTCATTGTATCTATTCACTTTTTAGATATCTATGTTTGAAAGCATGTTTCATATATCATTTATGAATGTGTGTAAAATCTTAAAAAATAAGGTGTTCGGTAATAAGATTGTGCCAACATTATAAAATAAGCTAGGGGATTTTTATGATATTCTGTAATGAACTTTTCGAAAGTATGAAGGATTTATCTACCAATTGAATATATTTAAATTTATAAGTAAAACTACTTGGAACTAGTATTATTGAAAAAATTATAAGCTTGGAATGTTAAACCTTTCCTTTTTAAAGTCAGATATTATATGTTTTCTTAAAAATATCAAAGGTGCTATGTATTTACATAATTATCACTTCTAATAATTTAATCATTTTAATGTCTTTATTTCTAACCTCTTCCTCACTCCTCCCTCTTCTTTATAAGACTTGGTCCTTTTATGGAAAAAGAAATTCACTATTTAGAATTTTACACTAAAATTTTTTCACTTACAATCTATTTTATTATTACTCACTTCATTGTTTACTATTTTAGTTTATCTATTGTTATTTTTCTGTCCTCATAAACTAAATAATAGCACATATATTTTTATTATTTCAGAAAAAGGAATGAATTTAAGCAAGAACAATTCTTTGCTTATAAGCAGCTTTGATAAGATATGCTGTCTCTTAAAATCTTTTTCATTTAGAAATGATTTCCATTTAAAATTTCTGTTTATTTAATTTTAAGCTTATTTTTATTGTTGACTTTTATATTTATCACATTAAAGTCTGAGAACATGGCCACTTGTATCATAGTTCTTAATATTTACAGAAGCTGTGTTTTCTACCCTAGTACAAGATCTATTTTTGCCAGAATTCCATATATGAAAAAGAAGAATATGTTTTCCTGTTTATTGATTCATACGTTCTTTTACTTTTGTGTTTACACTAAAGTTTTCAAATTATTTTTTTCCCTACTCTTGAAGGGCCAGAGACTGTAAGAGTTGGGAAGGGACTACATGGGGAGAGACCATATAATCTACAAGGGCACCTCACAAAGCCATGTGCTGTTCTTGTCATTGTAATCCTGTAGCTATTCTCTGACTCCTACTGTATAATGCAATTTTAGTTGCTTCTCCTTTCCGTTTGGATTGATGTTTCTTTTCATTGCTGTGAGCTAACATGTTATTCAAATTCATAGAATTATTATATTTCTCTCTTTTGTGTTTCAGATCAAACCTTATTAACAAACTTGATTCCTACTCATTTCATTGCTAGTCCCCTTAAGGTATAACCAGCAGTCTTCATGCTTTCAGAAAGGAGAAAGGGCACAATTAGTTTACCAAGAGCTGACACCTTAAAGGCATAATGTTAAAAATATCTATAAATCAAAATCTATAAAATACATTAACAAATTTAAGTAGAGATGTCCCAAAGGCCACTTAAAGGAGGAGGAATATGGGCTTTTCTTTCCAAATGCCTCCTATCATTCCCTTTTAAACATTTTCCTCTTTGATATTTTGGCAAGAGACATCTGTGCCATTATATACTTGCTTTAGAAAAGCCATTTTGAACAATGAATGTGAGAAAAATCAATCTGAACTCCTAATCCATTTCAAGCACCATTATACTAAAATGTGTGCGATCACATAACATATATGCCCATGTTAAAGATGCTTAAAGAAATGTACTACATTCATAAAAGATAGAGTTGATGTAAAAGTATTGATCTTACAAAATGCAAGGAGTAGGAGGTGTATTACTAAGTGGATATAATTTTTAAAAATTACCCAGTGAAAAGTCAAGAATAATATATTTCTGGAATACTTTTCTTATGCAATTTCATTTGAACTCATAAGAAAGGCTTACCAAACAGAAACTCACCAATGTGAAGAACACACACACACACACACACACACACACACACACACACACACACAGATAAAATCATCTCTAATGTCAGGGGTCTGTTTGTAGTTATTTTGAAGCTGAAATATGCATAAGAAAAATTTTAGAATGTTTAAAAAACTTTAGGTCAGTCAGATGAGGGGGCACACACTGTAATACCAGTACTTGGGAGCCAGAGGCAAGAGGATCTCCCATAACTTAGCCAGATGCAGATTCTAAATAAAATATAAAAAGTGCTGAAGATGATCAGATTACCAGAGTCTTAAAAATTAGGAACTGAGAATGTGAATAATACCTTTATAATAACCCATAGTGGCTCAATGCAAGTTTTTCCTGAACCATTATATCTATTCATAAGCACCAAAAAAATTGATATAATCATAAGAAGAACATAATTATCCCATTATTCTACTATTCATCAAAATTTTAATCTAGCTCTTTCCCTAAAATTTTAAACAAATTTTAAGAAATAAAAGATGCTACATGCTAAAATCAATTCCAAACACATTCCATACTAGCTATGGAATTTTGCTCAAATTGCAGTTGTTATGGCATTTGAATTTTAGCATCTGAAAAATGGGAATATATATCTATATTATATATTATATATATAATATATATTATATTGTCTAAAAAACTATATTACATGTTTTGACTATTTTCTTCCTTACCATTAGTAATAAAAAATTGTACATTTATAGTCCATCTCCTCATTCAAAGAGCCCCAAACATATCTATATTTATATTCAAAAAATTTTAGACTAAGGGCTGTGTGGTGACACATTCCTGTAATCCCAGTACTTGAGAGGCAGAGACAGGAAGATTGCAGGTTCAAGGCCAGCTTCAGAAACTTAGTGAGATTTTCAGCAATTTAGCAAAAACCTGCTTCCAAATAACAAAAAAATAGGACTGCCTCTGGGTTCTATAGCCAGCAAAACACACACACACACACACACACATACACACACACACACACAACACACACACACAATTTAGACTAAGGAACACACACATGAAATGTCTCCTTGATTAAATTGCTATTAACTGGTGACTTATTCACAATTTTCACTGTTTTTTATTAATGAAGGCTGTTACTTTTTAATATCAGTTACTCCCACTGTTAAAACTTATGGATTTATTTTAATTTTTACAGTGATTATGATGATTCCAAAAATCTTATTTCTATTTATCTTACTTAACATTATCTGTGGTAGCTTTTCTAGTAATTTTCAGTTTCCTCATCTTATGGTAGAATCTATTTGCCAACCTTTTGACTAAGGAAAGGTCATGTGTCATGCTGCAAGGAACAGAATGCAACAGAAAGGACAAGTCCCTTCCTACCTTTCTTGTTATCATGTGAATAAGCCCAGACAAAGCTACTGGAAAATGAGAGAATATGGCCAAGTGGTGGGTCTCCCTCTACTCTCTGTTGCTTTAGTCACCAGCTACCTAAGCTGCAGCTCACAGCAAAACCTTGTTGAGCCCAGGCTGCCTAGAGGAACCCAGCCCAATTTCTGTAGAATTTTGAGCTAAATAAATAATATGAATAGTGATTCCTTTAAGACACTACGTGTGGGAATACTTTGAAGAAAATCTTCCAAAATAAAACAAAAGTTAACTTCCAAGTTGAAAAAGGACACACTGGTATTTATATTGAAGGCACTAATAGGAAAATGAAACAATTTGAGCAAAAAGTTGAGGGACTCACATTCCTTATTTCATGAATTACTGGGAAAATGGTATGATACTGACAAAAAAGGTCAACACATAGGTCAATGGAACAGAACTGAGACATGCAAATATTAACTGATTTTTTTGCAAAAGTACGAAAGTAATTCAATGGAGATTTGCAATTTGCAGAAATGGCTCATTCTATGGTTGAGACAGGGGAAATATTAAATGAATCTGTGTTATCTTGTAGTGACATGCACTAAGGAAGTTTAAATTAAAAACAAAACCAAAACTCAGAATCAGGGCATGTCAGAGAGAGAGCAGAGTGGAACTGAAACAGCTTCCAATGGCCAAAGTTAGAACAACTGAGCAACAAAATAACTTAATATTGAATTATAACTGAAAGTGTAAAATAAATACTTTTGACTCCATACTGATGTATAAATATTTTATTTAATACATATATACACTCTAAATTAGGCAAATCTGCTGTATATAATAATTCTAAATAATTTATTTAAATACTACCTTAATCAAGATATCAATGTTAACATTACCAGGTATGAAATATCAAATTAAAATAGCATGTATCCCTGATATCATATAATGAGAAAAACGATCACTCTTCTGGTATTCTTCCCTAAAACCTATGTTCTTAGTGTAACCATCAAAACACTTTAAAATATTTTTAAAGATTTCAGGAACATTGTAAAAATATATCAGAGTAAGAAAAATAAGGAAAAACAGAAAATTTCTCAGATCAGAGAAATCCAAAGAGACAAAATAATTAAATGTAGAGTGGTTTCTTGAATAAGATTCTGGAGGAAAAAACATCTACAACATTAGTAGAAGACTATTTGTACTGAATCAATGCTGTTATCCTAGATGTTATGACTGAACAATGATAATTAAAAGCTTTAACAATAGGAGAAACTTGGTTAGTGATATATTGGAACTCTACTATAATTATAACTTTTCTGTTAATTGAAAAATATAAAAGAGCAAGATTTGCTTTAAGTTAACCACTGTAATACGTTTCAGTGATTGCTTTCTTCATCCCAGGCATTGTTCTTAGCTTTATACATATCAATTCACTTTATTCTCATTGTGATATGAAGCAGATCCTTATTGATCTATATGCTGAGGCCTAGGAAAGGTATTTAACTTGCTTAATGTCATACATCCAATGCATGACACCAGATTTAAGAACTCTATTTCTAATAGCAAAATAAAATACTATTCTTTCAGTTCAGTTAAGAAAATATCGAAACCTAAACTCTTTTTAATTCTTTAATGCAAAAAAACTTTGAAGTATAGTACAGGATAGAGAAAACATCTTAAAAAATTACCAAAAATATCAAATCTAATCTCAAATGCTGCTAACTTTGGAACAGTTTATTTAAAAATTATTTTTGCTGCATATAGAGGATTGCTTACACATTACTAGAATTACATTTTGTGTACTTTTATATATACTTCTTTTTCCATTTTCCATATGAATTAAGCATTTTTCCATAGTCTCACTCTAGTGAAATAGTTCACTTCTGGTACTTTAACTTTCCACACTGTAGAAATTACCTCTGTATTATTTTGGAAATACAGTATGAAGGTGGCAGAGTATAATTATATCTCCAACATTGTGCCTCTTCTAATCAGTCACTGTGATAGAGATAGGTTTCACAGAGATAGGTCTGTCTAAACTGATGAATGGTTAGACAAACTATGGTATATCCATACTGTGGAATACTAGACAATTAAGTGGAACAAACTTTATACTCTTATATAGTGAAAAAAAAAGCTTTATATAGTAAAAAAGCAAATCCCCAAAGGTTATTATATTGTTTCATATATATGACTATATATATAACTATACATGTATATAATCATATATATGTACATATATATGTAAGAAACTAGCCATTTTGATATTCTGTTACCCCTTACTATGTGCCAGACAATGTAGATTCTAACCAAAAGATGAGAAAATAGCCCCTGTTTTTGAGGGCTTTAAATTTAGCAGATTTAAATCAATGTAAATTGTATTAACTTGTTATATAATTAATTAATTTATTTAAATAAATTAAGATGTAACAAGTTAGAAGTGAAGAACAAGTTAACAGTTTCCAGGGGTTACGGATGAAGGTGATGTATGTGGGTTTGACTATAAAAAGACAACACAAGAGATATTTGTGATGGTAGAGCTATTCTATATCTTGAATGTAGTGGTAGATATTATAAAATAAACATGAAAAAAATAGAACTAAATATTTACATATATATATATATATGTGGGGGTCCAGCCTTCCAGGCAGTGGGGTCGGGGTTGGATTGAGACGAGGTCCCGAGAATACGCTCACACCGCACACAGTGTTGAAGTACATCTGTTTTATTCTTTGTCAGTCACTGTTTTATCTTATTTTTTTTTTGCAGTGAGGCATATAGAACAGGAATTTTTACAGTCTTATTTTTCTAAAGGTTGAGTAGGTACATCTTTAACTAGAAAAGCCATTTCCCATGGTATTTGATGGGATTAAGAAAACAGTAAAGGTTACAAAATACAATATGTATATAAAGATTCTTTCAGTACAAAGCAGTGGTAAAGGTTAACAATGAATAGTCTCTATTTATTAGTTTAAATCTTTACAATTTGTTTAGCTCCTTTAAGCATTGTTCTTATCTTTTTCTCAGGCAGCTAGAGAGTTAATGTGCTCCATGAAGTTTTAGGAAGACAAGGAGAAAGTGGACAAAGACTATGTGTCTTAAAGCCTTCTTTACTCATAGATAAAATAGTAGACCTAAGTCTCTTTGGCTTATTTATTTTGTTTCTATACGTGTGTGCTGAGAGGGAACATAAGGCTGTTTAGTAACTAAGCTTGCAAAGCCTGTTTCCTGACTAATGTTTGTATGTGGTTAATGAATTTCTCATGGGTTGTCTTGAGGCACTGATTTTTCAGCTAAGAGATTACTTCCATCAGGCCACATGTTTCAAAGAAATTTTCCTTTACAATCAATGTGAAAGCAATATCCAAAGCACCCCAAATTTCCAGAATATAATAATGCAAAGTGGGATATGACATGCATTCCTTCTTTTGGAATCGTCTGCCTTGCAGGACTCCAGCGAACTGAGCCTTGTTCAAGATCCAGCCATTAAGGAGCTATGGCATATATGCACACAAATACCAGTAATACATGGATAACCTGATAAAATTCATAGGTTGTGTACATGTCAGTATTCTAATTGTGATATTGTACTACAGTTTGCAAGATGTTACCATTGTAGAAATCAGGTAATAAGTGCATTGGATCTTGATATATTTCTTACAGATGCATGGAAATCTATAATTTCCACAAAATTTAAAAAGATAATTGAAAAATAATCTGAAAATCCTAGAAGGATTGCCTCTTTGATTTTCACTTTGAGATAGAGAGAGGTAGATATAATATTACAAACTACCCACTGTACCCTGAACTGAGAGGAGAGTGACCAATCAGCTCATCCATGACTTAGCTGTATTACATGATGGCTTAGATATCTGCGGTTGGACATAAGTGAGGTAAGTAAGAGAAGAGACTATGACTGGAACTCTGTAGACAAGTAACAGCATAATAGCATATTATGACAAGACAAAATATGAGGAAAGGTTAGTAAAGACATGCAGAAAGGTAGGAAGCAGTTAGATCACCAAGTTGTCTCTATGTCACACTTACAAGCTTGGGATTTTTATAGAAGTGATAAGAAGCCAATGACATTGTTTGATATGTTCTTCTGGCACTAATGGGAAGTTACTGTATCTGGAGGACACTAGATTTTATCAGATTACAGAGGAGTCAGATAATCTCTTTTAGCATAACAGAGATAAGTGTTGATATTCAGGAAGTAGAAGAGGGAGATAGAATATATGTTTTTTCTTGCCTTTAAAGATGTATTATTTGTAGAAGGTTAAAAAGTAAGAGGAACATATAATGGATTTTACCTTAAATGACTGAGTATATGGGAGGTCTTTCTCAGAAATGAAGAACCCAGGAGGATCAGCCAGGCTGAAGGGAGAAAGATGGATTTAATTTCAGCCTTGTGAGCTTGAGGTATCTGTGTTGGTCCTGGTTTGTTATAAATACCCAGCACATTGCACAACTGCCCACTATTTTTTTTTTTTTTTTTGGTACTGGGGATTGAACTCAGGAGCATTCTACCTCTGAGCTATATCCCCAGCCCTAATTTCTATTTTTTATTTTGAAACAGAATCTCACTAAGTTGCAGAGTGCCTCACTAGGTAGCTGAGGCTGGCCTCGACCCCATATGGATTCTCTGGTCAGCCTCCCAAATGCTGGGATTACAAGTGTGCGCCACCATCCCCGGCTGCCCACTATTTTCTTTATGTCCACATGTTTCCTAAATTTCTGTCAAGCATAAATAACATTATATTTTATTTACATTGATTTAAATCTGCTAAATTTAAAACCCTCAAAAACAGGGGCTACTTTACTCATTTCTTGCTCAGAATCTACATTGTCTGGCATTTAGTGGGAGGTAACAGAATATCAAAATTGCCAATTTCTCAGAATGTTAAATCTCAATAGCCAAGAACAACTATTTCCATGTGCTCCATATCCTATAATAAGGTTCCGGACATTTTCTAAGACATATTAAGAGAAAGTCATAAGATTTTATGCAGGATAACTCATCTCACCCCTTTGTTGTCATTATTGTTGTAGAAGCGAATGGGGTACTGTATAGGACAAGGAGAAATTCTTCCCTAGAATAGGAGTGTTGCTTGGATGTGAATCATTCTTGGGATGGTGTGGCACTTGCTCTCCCGTTTGACAGAGGAGGAGAATCAAGTGTTTCTCTATGGCTTCTTGGCAAGTAATGGGGCTTCAAGAGTTAGTTTGGAGAGCCTCATATGAACTGTTTGAAGATTGAAGGATATTGGGGCCCAATCCTTGACTTCTTCAGGATTAGGAAAAAGACAAAACACTTTGATTACATATGTCTGAAATATCAGAGCAAAGCAAGAAAGGTTGGAATGGAAGAACTGCATTTCTCCTAAGGGAGGGCAAAATTTGGAAATACTATACTAGTCTTAAAAAAACATTAGCCCTACAAAGGATAAAGGGCTCTTAGGGAGGTGATTATGTAGATCTTAGGCTGAGAGGAGGTTTTAAAAAGGGTAGTAGAGCTGGGAGTGGTGGCACACGTTTGTAATCCCAATACTTGGGAGGCTGAGACAGGAGGATAGCAGGTTGCCTACTTCGTGAGGCCCTCTGCAACTTACTGAGACCATGTTTCATAAGAAAGAATAAAAATAGGGCTGGGGTGTGGCTCAGAGGTAGAATGTCCCTGAGTTCTATTCCCAGTATTGAAAAAAAAACGGGGGGAGGGGAATTACAAGTTAAGAGGGGATCTCTGAAGAACTCACAGGAGAAATCTTATAAGAAATGGAACCCAGTCTTCTTCCTCTTTTCATTCTGAATCTGCTGATATCAAATTACAATGAGATTCTTAATATTTCTTATCTCTTTTCTACCCACAGCAGCCTATTAAAAGCCAGCAAGTGAAGGGATAGTTAACAAAGTGGTTTTTCTCAGTATAGTCTCAAAGCAGCAGCAACATGGACTTGTTAGAAATCAGTTTTTTAGAGCCTGGTGTGGTGGCACATGCTTGTAATCCCAGCATTTGGGAGGCTGAGACAGGAGCATCTGGGTTCATGGCCAGCCTCAGCTACCTAGTGAGGCCCTCCGCAACTTAGTGAGACCATGTTTCAAAAAAAAAAAAAAAAAAAGAAAAGAAAAGATATCAATTTTTTAAACATCCCAAGACTACTGAAAGAAGAATAGAGTGAGACATAGAGAGGTTTTATGCTAGTCCTACAGGTGGTCAGCTTCATGTTAAACTCTGGAAGCCATTGTTAGACAAAGGAAAGGGAATTGTCACATCATGCCACCCTGTCCACTGCAGGCTTCAGCCATAGAAGTAAAGGAATTTCCAAACAGATCAAGAGAACTTCAGGATGGGGTATGAATTTTAAATAACTCAAGTTGAGATTTTCTCTTACTCCGGAATAGAACCAAAGATTTGAAGGGACAGATTTTCAAGAGAAGAGAAAAGTGAATTTGATAAGAAAAAAACTGGAAAAAGTGGAGTCTTTTTTTTTTTTTTTATTGTTCCCTACATAGTTCGGTTCATTCAATAAAGTTGTCAGGAAGGTATCATATAGCCATGTGCACACATTTCGGTAAGTGTTCAAGTCTGAATCCCAAGTGAAGAGCCAGGGGAAAAGATCATGATTTTGCTGTCCATTGTATATGGATGCTTGCTTGTTAAAGCCATAAGAAATGGGGAGAATTGTAGAAGAATCAGGAAATAAAATACAGAACTCTGAAAACACTAGTACTTAAAAAAAAAGATCTAGAGGAAGAAGATTTCATGAGATGGGTGAAAAACTAAATGTTAGAAATATCAAGGGAAAACTAAGAGATAATAGTTAATTACATGCCAAAGCAGAAGAATCAATTTTAAAAAAAAGAAAAAATATGATGAATGGTTAAACATTCCCTAAAGAACCAATAGCATAATATGTGAAAATGTTAAATTTGTTTCTCCCTAGAAATTTAGCAGGTAACGGAGAATGGATAGGCTGGCAGATGGGAATTGACTATAGAAGATAATGGAAACTTTTATTCCATGTGAGACAGAACCTACACAATATTTATAAATTAAACAACATAAAACATTAGACATGGTGATGCTGAGCATATATGAGCAAGTTGTAGTGACAGAGCCTTATCAGAAGGAGCAAAGGAAGGGAGGGATACCAGATGGAGTAGGACAACTTCCTTTTTGGTTAAACAACTGGTTGCTTAAAAAAAAATTCACAATGGTTCTCTTACAATAGCAACTATATGTTTATTTATTATTTAAGTTTAATATTTAGACAGTACAAAGTTATAGAATGTATTTAGCCTTTACTAATCACTCAAAATAGCAAAAACTAAATAATTATCTATTTATTTTATCATACGAGGTCTAAATACTAGTTTATAATTTTTATTATGCCCTTGCACAGTAAATTTCAAACAACACCTTCTTTTCCTGACAGTAGAATCTAACAAGAGAATCAGAACATATTCCAATTCAATTTCACACAGCTCCCTTTTTAATACATAGATTTTGGCATTTATCCTAGTGATTATTTCAGTAAGGGCGATGGCATTTCAGTAAGGGTCATGGCTGTTTATCAGACAATCAAAACATACAAAGATTTATTTAGATATGTCCATTGTATGACTTACAACTTTTATTTACTCAATAATTTACTTATTGTTCCTTCAAAGGAGCACTCATTATGCCAAGGAATGTTAGCTACAGGGACACAGCAAGGAACAGGACATACATGCTTGTTTTCATGGAAAGTCAAGGGCATGGAGGAGATACAAGCAATTGAAGAAGGAATCATTAAATAGTGAGATGTATCTAAAACATGGTATCTGCCTATTTTATAGATGCACACAGTGTTTTTATTTTTATTATTACTGAAGAGTTGAAGTAGGTTGCATAATGACCAAGTCCAGGATATGGCTGTTTAGCAAAAGCAGTGGGAAACCAAAAAAAAAAAAAAAAAAAAAAAAAAAAAAAAAAAAAAAAAAAAAAAAAAAAAAAAAAAAAAAAAAAAAAAAAAAAAAAAAAAAAAAAAAAAAAAAAAAAAAAAAAAAAAATATATATATATATATATATATATATATATATCAATCCTACATGACACTTCTATGGTAATGCAGTGTAGAAAAATAATAGACTCCTCTTGAATATTCTGCAGGGAAACCTATATCTACCAGGCCACAAGTTTAAAGGGAGAAGAGTCTACAGTAGAGTTTAATCATGAAATAGGAGTTTCAGAATTTACAGTGGAGATGTTTGGGGAAACAGTAGAAAGAAGAAAAGCATTGCCAAAGTACATTGGAAGGAGAACAAGAAAGAATAAATTATGGAAGAAGCTTTTATCTTGGGCACTGGTCAAGAGTTTCAAGGATGTGAAGGATAGTGGATAGTAAATTTTATGTGATAGGGTGCATTTATTAAGATACATGTGCAGAGACTACCATAAGGGGTTAGTTGTAAAGATGACCATAAAATGTTGTAATATTGAAGTTGTGAAAACCTCTGTGTTATGTCATCAGTTAAGAAATAGAATTCCAGTGCGCTTTAAGTTTTATATGCCTTTTTATCAATTTATGAAGCCACTAAACTGAAGAAACATGATATAATCCTATGAGACTAGTTTTCTCATGAGGAAATCTTTCTAGTATTTTTCAGTAATTAATAATACATTTTATCACTATTATCCCTTCACAAATAAATATTACTTCTTAAACAATTTTCAAGGGTTATACTTTTAACTTATAAAATAAATATTAACTGCTGTATTTCACACTGTACCTATGCAATGCTTTTTCTCCAGGACAACTGTAAAAATGTGGATATTTAATGTGGAGATTTTGATAAATGATTATCATTTTTATACTCTCTCAAACAAATCATTTTATAAATTATAGTGATTCAATTTATGACATCCCAGAAATCATTTAAATAAAAAGTATTTAAAGATGTATCTGATTCAAAGTATATTTGATTTTTCAAATGTGAATTGAAAACTATTTTAATGTAGTTATTTATGTATTTTGGCTTTAATATATTTGAATTTTTCCAATTAAAAGAAAGAACTTTCTAGGATGAATAGGAAGAGCCAAATGCGAACCACATACTACGTTATTCACATTTCTTCCTAATACATTTTTTCTATATCACCATGGTAACAGCCAAGTGGGTTGACTGTTTGGAGAACATCATTGACGGCAGGTCTTTTTCTATGCAGTCCAGTTAATGATTGTCAGGGAGCTTGTTGTATGTATTGACTTATATGCCAGGTTAAGCCAGAGGCTATAATTTTGCAGAAGTATGGTCCATTTATAGATAGATATTTTGGGGGCTAAGGTGAGTCACTCTTTCACCTCGGTTCATTCTAAACTCAGGAACTTAACTTCTAGCTAAATTAGTTTTGTGTATCCAGGGACAGCTTGGAAAATTGGACTGTGCCCTATCCTGTTAGAATAGATAAAGGTACTTTGGGGTAAATTTCTTTAAGTTTCCTTTCAAAAAATTCTCTTCCATCATCCCAGTTAAATTATATTGAATAGGGGTAATTGTTTTTACTGTTTATTTAGTGAAACATAGTAGATTAAGTTAATTATCAACCTGAATTTCTTCTGTCATAGACATGGAACAAAGGAGATCTTGGCTGTACTAACAATGCTGTTAATGCTTATTCATTGAGAAGAAGCAAATGAAACAAGGTAGATGTGCCCTCTTGGAACATGGGGTTAAATTTAGTATTTACTCAATTTGTAAATGCAATTGGAGATTCTATAATTTATAACACAATTAAAATAATTAACATCTTCCTTTTTCATAACCACATTGTAATAAAATACCTTATGTATTTAGAAATATACATATTTTATATTTATTTATGTATCTATGTATGTATGCATGTATATATTTATTTATCTATTTATTTATTTTGATACTTGGGATTGAACCCAGGATCATTCTACCTTGGAGTCATACCTTCAAGCTTTTTTATTTTGGAACAGGGTCTTGCTATGTTCCTGAGGGTCTTACTAAGTTTCGGAGGCTGGATTAAAACCTGCAATCCACCTGTTTCAGTCTCTCAAGTACTGGTATTACAGGCAAACACCACCATGTCCAGATTATGTTTTGTTTATATTTATGAAAATATCCAAGCTTCTTTTTTATTTTTTATTGATTCATTGTAACTATATATCTCATTGAAGTTCACAGTGATAGAATCATGTATGCACAAAGTACTCATTGCGTCCTTCCCCAGTTCCCATGTCATTCATTCCTCTTCCCCCCTTCCCTTGCTTAGCACAATGATTGGCTTTGATAAGTATATGGATGTACATCATTCCACTGAGGTGCTTCCCTCTTCAAGTCTTCCTCCCTTCTCCCATCTTCGTCAATTAGGTCCACTCCTTCATTCAACTAAGGTTTCTCCTCCTTTGTCTGGAGTCCCTACTATGCTCCAATTTCTCCCTAGCTCCTACGTATCCCTAGCTTCAGCATGTGACAGAGAGCACCCAGCCTTTTACTTTTTTTGACTGACTAATCTCACTTAGCATAATATTCTCCAGTTCCATCCATTTACATGCAAATGACATAATTTTGTTCTTTTTTCGTATCATTGTGAATGAGTAGAATTCCATTGTGCATATATCTCATAGTTTTATAATTCATTCATCTGTTGATGGACATCTCTGCAGGTTCCATAGTTTGAAAATTGTGAATTTTGTAGCTATAAACATCGATATACATGGTATACTATGATTGTTTGGTTTCAGTTCTTTGGGGTAGATACCAAGGAGTAGTATAGCTGGATCATGTCATAGATTCATTTCCATTCTTCTGAGAATCCTCCACACTGAACTACAAAGTGGTTGCATTGTACTAATTTGCAATCCCGCCAAAAGCATATCAGTGTTCCTACTTCTCCACATCATCGTCAACATTTGTTATTGTTTATTTTTTAATGATTGCAATTCTAATTGGGATTAAGTGACATATCAGGGTGGTTTTGATTTGTATCTCTCTGATTGCTAGTGATATTAAACATTTTTCATACATTGTATTTCTTTTTTGTGATATACTTATTTAGTTCACTTGTCCATTTTTTGATTGGGTTATTTATTTTCTTTTTTTAAAATTTATTTATTTTTTTAATTTATTTTTTCAGCACGTATTTTTTATACATTTTTTTAGTACAACAGGGTTACATAGACATTGGGTTATTTATTTTCTTACCAGTGAATTTCTTGAGTTCTCTATATATTAGTCCTCTATCAGAGGTTCTAGATATTAGTCTTCTATGAGAGGAGTAGCTGGCAAAGATAATTTCCCATTCTGTCAATTCTCTGTTGAGGTTCTTGATAGTTTCCATTATTTCACAGAAGCTCTTCAGTTTAATGCTATCCCATGTATTAATTCCCATTTTAGTTTCTTGTACCTTTGGAGTCGTGTTAAGGAAGCTTTTACCCATACTTATATGTTGGAGTGTTGGTCTTATGTCTTCTAAAAGTAACTGCAATGCTTCTCTTATAAAGACTCACACAAGTTCTTTGTAGACTTAGCTCTCACCATTAAAGTAGAATGAGAATGTTAAGAGTAATTATGAATTTCTTAGCTGTGATTTTCTTGAGTTCTTTGTATATTCTAGATATTACACCTCTATCCGAAGAATAACTGGCAAAAATCTTCTCCCACTCTGTAGGCTTTCTGTTTAGGTTCTTGATAGTTTCCTTTGCTGCACAAAAGCTCTTCAGTTTAATGCAATCCCATGTATTGATCTTCCTGAGGGTGGCTTGTGCTTTTGAGGTCTTGTTGAGAAAGTTTTTACCTGTGCCTATGTGTTCAAGTGTTGGTCCTATGCCCTCTTCAAGTAGGTACAAGGTCTCTGGCCTAACTTCCAGGTCTTTGATCCACCTTGAGTTGACTCTTGTGCAGGGTGAGAAAGTGGGGTTTATTTCCATTTTCCTGCATATGGTTAACCAGTTTTGCCAACACCATTTGTTAAAGAGGCTATCCTTTTTCCAGTGTATATTTTTGGCTCCTTTGTCAAAAATCAGTTGACTATACGTCTGTGGGTCTGATTCTGAGTCTTCCATTCTGCTCCATTGGTCTGTGTGTCTGTTTTTGTGCAAATAACCCAATCAAAAAATGGGCAAAGGATCTAAACAGACACTTCAAAAAAGAAGAAATACAAATGGCCAATAAATGTATAAGGAAATGCTCCACATCATTAGCAATCAGAGATATGCAAATCAAAACTGCCATGAGATTTCACCTAACTCCAATCAGAATGGCAATCATAAAAAACATGAACAACAATAACTGCTGGTGAGGATGTGGAGAAATGGGAACTCTAATACACTGTTGGTGGGATTGCAAACTAGTGCAACCACTTTGGAAAACAGTATGGAGGATCCTCAGATGTATGGGAATGAACCTACCATATGATCCAGCAATACCACTTCTGGGTATCTACCCAAAAGCATGGAAACCAAACTATCAGACCGACATATGTGTATCTATGTTTATAGCTGCACAATTCACAATAGCCAAACTATGGAAGCAGCCAAGATGTCCATCGACAGATGAATGGATTACAAAACTATGGGATATGTACACAATGGAATTTTACTCAGCTATAAAGAAGAACAAAATCACATTATTTGCAGGGAAATGGATGCAACTGGAAAACATTATGTTAAGTGAGATTAGCCAGTCACGAGTAAAGAAGCATATGTTCTCCCTAATATGCGGATGCTAGGGAGATAATGGGGCATAAGAGGGTCTCCAGATGAAAAAGGAGAGACCCTCGAAAGCAAAGAAGTTGATTCAACCGAAGGGGTTGGATGGGGGGGATACACTAATGTATATCAAGGTTACTCACTAAACTGAACTTGAGAGGGAGGGAGGGCGAGGGACGGGGTGGGAATTTGGGAATTTGGGGAAGGGATCAGATGAGAATTGTGAGCACATATATCATTATCAATTTGTACCTAACAAAGATGTATGCTTACAATATATGAATAAAAATAAAAATTAAAAGAGTAATTATTGAAGCTGATTAAAAGGGGAGTTAAAATATATTTAAAAATAGGGGTTAAAAAGGTAGGAATCATGTTAACATTAGGAATTATACCAGTGAAAAATATGTGTAAGTTTCAACATTAGGAATTTTATCAGTGGAAAATATGCTTAGGGTTCTCTATATAGAACTATATTGTTTTTAATTATGACTAAAAGCCTCTCTTCCTGGGTATATGTCAAAGTCTTGGGAAAGAAATTGACCTATCCTCAGTCATCTTTCCACCATATATATATATATATATATATATATATATATATATATATATATATATATGTATGTATGTATATATGTATGTATATGTATAGGACAGAATTCGGTGACTGGTATCTTTGTCAGAATCATGTAGAAAGAGAAATCAACTTGAAATACTTGAGCCTGAACAGATAATCAACACACAGACAGTTTATTTTTATCATTATATTGGTAGACCACACACACACACACACACACACACACACTCACACACAATACATACACACATACACCACTGATAATTTTTTCCACTTATATTCACTTACAAAATGTCTATGAAGTTGACCTGTTTATACTTGTCAATTATATGATCTCACTTACTTGTAAAAGAGAGATAATTTATAACAATGTCTTGCTAAAACCTACACAGGTCAATGTCATGAGACTTCCTTTCTACAATCCAGTATCTTTAGAATACTATGGACTTGTGAAGGGCTCAATATTAAGATAAAAGTATTCCCCCAAATTATGTGGTGGGAATAAAGAGGAAAGACTAAACATCTTGTAGAATCCTCTAGTATGAAGCCTTAATTTTCTAGTCCATTAGTCACAACTCATGATTAGTATAGATCCTGACCCCAGGCCATCACTCCTTTTAAGCAGAATAGAAAAGAGAAAATTGTAATGGTTGAAAATTTTGCCTATTCAGATAATTTTTTTCTCTCCTTAAGGACTTGCTATTAATGAGGCTATAATATTCCAGTTGGCCTCTTATTGCTGTGGTCTGCATATTTTTAGAGTCATCTGTAATTTAGGCCAGAACTTTTCTTATTTCACTTAATTGATCGAAGGCAGTCCCTTGATTTCAGTGGTTGTCAATGAGGAAGTAGTCGGCGTGTACCACATTCAAGAAATATGAACTTGCTAATGCAATTTGTGTGCTTCTCATCAGAGGCTGTTCAGGACTTCTTTACACATGCCAAATCAGCCTGATACCACAGAAATCTAGCTTTCTTATTTTTCAGGCAGATGAGTGAAATGAGTCAGGGTTCATGTTGCTGTTTTACATTATGGGGTCACCTGCCAGCCCGGGTGAGTGCTGTCACTCTCAAAGTTTGATTATAAACTGATATCTGTCTTACAAGTCATTTGCAAATTGTTCAGCAAGAAACACCTTTTTTATTCTACTTTACCAGTTCTAGATTTCCTTAAATTTGGATGTATGTTTCCTTATAAATGATAATATGAGTAAGATGGTATGAGAAGGGTTAACTCTTCTAGAGGAGAACCATGTTATCTTCAGTAAGAACTAGTGCAGTGCAAATAATTTTCAATGGATTTGAGAACTGGGGATTCTCCAAATGTTCTCAATCCTCTGAAATAGTATGAGGAGCCTTATCTATAAGGATGGAGACTGATTTTGGATTACCAGAACCAGCAGGAATAGGAAAAAGATTTTTCCCAAATAAATGTTTATGGGGAAGATAAAAAAAAAAGTAGTTTAATTTCCCCCAAAAATAATTTTATATCTCTCTCCTATTTGGAGAATTTCTTTACCTTACTAGACATTTCATAATAAGTAATTTTTAAATTATGGTATCCATTATATCCTTCCCTCAAAAAATAATCCTTATGAGGTAGAAAAAGTTTTCAGTAATATAAAGTAAGTGCTTTTAACTATTTTATATGCTATTTTATATAATATGAATGAACACTGACTTTAGATTTATTGTGTGCCAAGCATTGTACTATAAATAAAGTTCATTATTTAAAGTTATTTATGTAAACTAGCTAATTTATTCCTAACAGTTACCTAGGCTAATTGTAATTACTATTCCCCTTAAATAACTTGTCTGAAATTACATAGGTAGTGGCAGAATTAATTAAAACCCCAATTTTCTCAGAATCAAAAGGCACCCTCATAATAGCCAAGCTATATGGCCTCATTTTATAAAGCCAATGAAATGAAATTCTTTAGTCAAATAAGATTTAGATGACTAAGGAGTCCTGATGAGTTTTAAGAAATGACATGGTGACCTAGAAATTTGAGTTCCTCAAGGTTTCTCTGGATAATAATAATATTTGTCACTTATGCAGTGTTTAAATTCAAATATCCTTATGTCCAGAAGTGTTCTGGTCTACTAGAAGCACAGTTATATTAGCTGATGCTTTTTCTACTCTTTTGCCATGATATGTAGAACTTTCAATAGGAGTATATATGATTACAAAGGGTAGTCATCTCTAGGTTGTCTAGTCACTTCAAGCCTAATACATTCCCCAAATAACTAGTTATCTTCCTTCTCAAAACTTTTTATCATATATATATTGAATCAAAACTATTTATCATATATATACATATGAATGTGTATATATACATATATGTGTGTATGTATAATAATGTTATCTCATGTATACATAATACATAATCTACTGAAAGATTTATCTCTTAAAGACTGTCTAATCACATTTTTTCCAACTAAAGATTTCTATTTGTTTACCATTGCCTTCATTATAAAATCAAATACCATCCTATGGTGTAAAGACATGTAAACTGCCACACAGTTTGGCATCAAATTTATCTCTTTAATTTTATGCACATTTTAACAATAGTATTTTCTCCAAAAGCTTTTGTTTCAAGAGCAGTAAAATTCTCATATATCTCAGATGGCAATTAAGTTATGTTTTTTGTTCTATTTTTTTACAAAGAGATGCTTTTTCTGCCAGTGTGACTATTTCCTTCATTCTCTTCCTGTACATTCTTCTTCATTTTCAAAACACAACACAAATGTCATGTTCTCCGTGGCATATTTTCTGCTCACTCTGAGAGTTAACTCTCACCCTAACGGTATCCATAAACCCTGGGAAAAATAATCCACAAGTAATGAGTATGAAAGTATTATTCTTACCATTATTGTTTCACTAAATTATAATGAGTGGGTCCATTACCATTTCCCTAAACAACTTCTGAGTTCTTGAGTAAAGACCATATATAATTCACCTGTGTACTTTAGTGCTTAGCACCCGGGAGGGCTTTTCAATTGGGTGTTCATTATCTTTTGAATCAAGTAGATCAATAACTGGATTTCTTAAGATCAAAACATGATGCTTATAAACTACAAAGAACTCTGATTTATAAGTATTCCATACTACTCTAACACCCTTTAGAAATATACAATATATACATATATATTTCCACAGAGGTTCTGAGGAAAGGAGTTGGACGATCATTGGGTTTGCCTAATCATTATTTAGATTTCTTTTAATAATATTGAGGAAATTTTAACCTTTATCAAGCAATGTAAAGGTGACCTTGTTTCATATCAAGATATTAGCAATGAACTGAATGGTTTTAACATTGCATGCTTATTCTAAGATCTTATCTTTCTCATTAAGATAAAGGTGTGGCATTTACAATTTTTTATAAAGAATACCTTCATCCAATCAAGTATATTTTTGTATTCTTAAACATTCATCTTTCCAGAATGAAAGGAAACTTCTGATCAAAAAGAATCTCACTAAAACTAGGCCCAGTGGGAGGTAGAACATGCACTGAGTGAAGAAATAGCAAGATTCTCAGGCAGCTCATATTCTGATACATATTCAAATATGCCAGGAATAAAAACCTTTAAGTATGACTTCAAAATACTTTATTTTTTCAAAACATTTTTTACATACAGCAGGTTTAAGAAATATTAACTTTACAACTCAAAAAAAGCTAATGGAGATAAGTGGGTAATATGTTTTTGATGCTTTTAGTATTTTTTTTTTTCAAACATAAAACTTGTAAAAGGAGGGAAAAACGGTTAAGGCAAAATACATGGTCAAGTCCTTGAAAATATTCTTTGTGTTCTTTATGTGAAATCAGCAGTTTCAATGTCCATGAAGGGTGTTGGAACATATGTTAGTACCAAAGAAGAGCAGATCATTTTAAGGCCACAGGAAGCATCCCTGTGGTCCACAGCAGTAAGTCCACACATTAAGTTATTTAGCAAATATTGACAGACATTATTCCAGAGCTTGGTGGTATCACGGTAAACACAAATCCTTTTACCTTAATTAAGAGGCTTGCCTGCTATTAGGAGAGAAAGATTGGCTCCACAAAAATACTGGTTCTACAGAGAATTGCAGTAATTGTCCTGATACTACAGTAAAATGGTAAGAATACCTGAGGAGCCAAAGAGCAGAGATAGTGCCTATAAGCAGAAGCTACTCTTTCACTAAAATGTGACTCTTTTCTGTAGCTAGGGAAAAGTGGGATCAAGGAAGGTTATTAAGGTTATTGTTTGTTTGTTGCTTTGGTTTGGCTTTAAGTTGACAAATACTACGAGGTGTGTCTGTGAGCTGAAGAAAAACAACCCAGCAGAGTCGGAAAATTTTATGACACATGTGAGAGAGAACAGTTCTAGCAGAAAAATCCTTGGGAGGCAAGTGGAATTGTATTCCTTGAATTATATATATATATACTATATAGTGATATCAGAGAAGGAAAATTTTATGGTAACACCTACAAGCTGGTTATTAGATTTGTTGTTGGGAAGCTGAGGTGATTTTAATGTGATGTCTTGTGTTATTTTGGATGTTCCTCTATAATTAAAGTCTTGTCCTGATATATTTCTTAAATATTTGATTTAAAGCTTTGTAATGTATGGAGAAAATGCATTCTATTGGGGATTTTATATTGTACTTACCATTATGCTAGTGGATTTATTTCTTGTTTTTAAAACGTATAAGAAAATTTTTCAGAATAGTATAAAGGCTAAAGATTTCATTAAAATGATATAAAGTTTTTAAAAAGCAGAATTTTTTATCCCAAGGAGTGTGAAATGTGAGACTATTTAATAAACATTAAGTGAAAAATGAAAAATATGAGTCTAATATAATTCCTCTTTGATTCTTCCTATTTTTCTTTCCTTTTCTCTCTGCCATTATCCATTATTCTATTTACACATTTTTATTGTTATATTAATCTTCTTTGAAGATTGATATATTTCAGAAACTTACGAATAGATAATTCCAAAAATAAATTACTAAGGAGTTTTCAAAGTTGCTTAGTCTGATTTGCTGTCAGGTGTCCAGATATTTTTCTCAGAATTTAAATTTATTTTGAAAGGTGAAAACCAGCCTGACCTAAACCAGAAAATTGAGAGGAAAGATATGAAGCAGTTCTTTACTTTTCTCTTAAGATATGGCTTATGACTCTTATGTAGCTCATAATATGGCATTATTGCTCTAGAATTAAAAGTGTATTACATGGATAAACTGTCCTACTTAAGAAGTTAGAATAATGGTTACCATATAGGTAGATGGTGACTAGATGAGGCTATGAGAAGATTCTGGGTGGCTAATAATGTGTGTGTGTGTGTGTGTGTGTGTGTGTGTGTGTGTGTGTGTGTGTGTGGTTTTTCTAGTCCACTGTTTATGGTTCATATTCCAATGTGGTCTGATGGACTCCTCAACTTTCAGCCCTCCTCATCATCCCTGTACTTTACCTATCACATGTACTTTAAAGCAGTTCTGACAAGGGTACACAGTCTGCTCCATGTTTGACTTGAAACCTATTGTATCCCTTTCTCTCACATTTAGAGATTCTCTTGAAAAGAAGAGCCAACTGGGTAACACAATTTAAGAAAGGCATCAATGGTTCAACTACCTCTTTCTCCCAAACTTACATGTTAACTATAAAATAAATACATCTTAAAGAGGTCTTCTGTTAGAATGAGATTTTTCCAGAAAGTTCTTCACTCTCTCAGGCAAACAGTTCCATGATGGGTAAACTAGAATGCAGAGAGTTGAGAAGTAAAAGAGATTTATTTAGCCCTATAATATCTTTGTGCCTGTTGTTTTGTCATTTCATGCAAGGTCACAAGGTTGCCTTTTGCCATTAGAAGGACAATATCCCTCATTTTCATTGGATTTCCATTAATTAAAATTTACAGATGTGAATTCTGAGAAGCTCCATATAATTTAAGTCTTTATCCTATTATTTTTTCATTATCTTTTCTTCCTTTTGTAGCAGTTTATAGAATGCTGAACTGTAGATAAAAGTTTGTATGGCATGACCTTATCTAAGGCAACATAAAAGGTAAAGATATAAAATAGGAATCATTTTATCTATGGTTGTGGCAGGTATAGAAGATATGTAAAACATGTCATTCTAGTCAAGGACAATCATGTTTTTATCAATTCAATCAACTTCTCATGTGTTTGAAATATATTGCTGGTGGAAAGGAAATGAGACATTATTTTCTAATTTTTAAAAATATCTATCCTGCATTCCCAAAACTTAGAGTGACATTGCAAAGCACACATGACAAATTTCAAATTGAAAATGTTATAAAAATGTATCTTGTGGGATAATGCTAGGTTTTACCTGAAGGCTTATCTTCTGTCATGGCAATGATGGTGACATTGCACCATTTTAAATGCATCTACATTGAGATGATAAAACATGGCAAAATATTGGTTCCTCAGAGAGTTGCAGTAATTGCTCTGACCCTAAAGGTACAATGTTAGGAACACCAGGAGAGCCACAGAGCAGTGGTACTGCCTCCAAGCAGTAGCTACCCTTTCATTAAAATGTTACCATTTCTCTCTATGCCCTTTCCTGTAATCATTCACAGCAATGGTTTAATCTCACTTTTATAGTTCTAAATAATATAAATCATCATAAGCCACACTTAACATGAAGAATGTGAAGTATAATTAGTCACTGATTTACTGCTTCAGTGAGCGTGCAAGTGAGGAGAATAACCTTGCAGTATTCATAATAGATAAGGAATAATGTTACAGAGTTCCTGGGAATGATAACTAAAAAGTAAAACCAAAAACTTTGACATGAAGCTTCATATTTTATCCCACATGGCCTACTTTCCTATGGCCTAAGTGTTTGAAAATTATCTAGAGACCAGATTTATGTATACTTCTTGACAGAAAATTATCATATTTCCAAATGTTGGTACCAAAGGAAAAAGCAGACAATTAGTAGACCAATTGCTTTACTTATTGTTACATATTTTTCTCACAAGCCTATTTACACCTGCATGGCAGGTGCACTTTATTCTTTTAAAGAATCCAATTTATCAGTCTAATCTATCAGGCTACTATTTTTATGCAGCTGACTTGTTTTATATTAAAACCCAGATATTAAATTGAGAGTTCAGAAAGACTACAGTAGACTTCTGTTATCTGTGTAGGATACATTCTAAGTACCCCCAGTGAATGACTGAATCCCTAGATAGCACCAAATCCTATATATACTATGCTTTGCCTATACATATATACCTATAATAAACTGTAATTTATGAATTAGACACAGTAAGAGAGTAGCAATAATAACTAATAGTACAATAGAACAACTGTAACAATATGCAGTAATAAAAATTTTGTGAATGTATTTTCTGTCTCACTCAAAGACTTTTCACTAGAAGCACTTTATGGTTTCTCTTTGGCATGTCTAAATTGCTAGCCTCCTTATTTTTGTTCTTTGGGGGCATCTTTATGTAAACTAGGAATTACCTGAACACAAACATGGAAATTTAGTGACAGATGGTCTGATAACCAAGCTGGCTCCTAAGTGACTATTGGGAAGGCATATAGGGAAGCGTGGATGGGTTGGGCAGAGGGATTATTCACATTCCAGGAAGAATGGAATGCAGCTCAAGATTTCATCATGCTAATGAGAATGGTGTATAATTTAAAATTGATGAATTTTTTTTTTCCGTGGAATTTCCCATTTAATATTTTTGGTCCATTGTTGACTGGAGTAACTGAAAGTCAGACAGTGGATAAGGGAGGTTACTACTGTATTAGTATTCTGAATATTTATTTAATCTTAGTTGGTTTTAATACTGTGCATTCTTCTTATCCACTTTCTGGAATCTCAAAGCAGAAGAGATTTAGGCAATGCTGAAATAATACTCAGGATCCAACATGAGGATACTCTATTGCTTCTTCAACTTAGATCCATATATCTCTGTTTTGAGAACTCTTTGTTTCTTTTGTACTGCTTTTTAATTAATTACTAAAATTTGGTTCTTTCCGGTATTCTGATTATTCTATTTTTTTCTTGTTAGATTCTTCACTAGGCTAATTTCCTTTTGGCATTATACCCATCTCCCCCTCTTCTACCCTCTGATCTTAGCTCAAAAGTGACACAAGTTACTCACATCTATGGGCCTCAGTTTGTCACATGGTTCCATCTAATTGCAAAGGGGATAAAAATATGATTTTCCATGTGTATAGAGAGGTATATTATAAAAAGAGTTTTAATGAACATATACTACTTTTTCCATTATATCAAACAAACTTTTTTTTTTTATGGTATTAGGTTTTGTACCCAGGGGCATTCTACCTCTGAGCTACACTCCCAGCCCTATTTTATATTTTTATTTTGAAATGGGGTCTCACTAAGTTACTGAGGCTGACAGAACCTGCAATCTTGTCTCAGCCTCCCAACTACTAGGATTACAAGCATGCATCATCACATCTGACTTTCCAAAAAACTTTTGAAAAAATAAATAATAACTCTCAACACCTTTAATT
The DNA here is from genome assembly GCA_004027655.1 of Graphiurus murinus. Classification (NCBI taxonomy): domain Eukaryota; kingdom Metazoa; phylum Chordata; class Mammalia; order Rodentia; family Gliridae; genus Graphiurus; species Graphiurus murinus. Next base: position 25,941 of record PVLC010021786.1, read on the forward strand.
AGGATCTCATTTATATAGCAAGAGTCTTACAGAATGCCAAAAAGTACAGGATAGACTTCAGATACTGCCTAGACACTTTGTAATATGTCTCTTTTCCCATGACCTTATGACAAATGTTTAACATCACGTTTGTAGATATAGGGAATATAAATTAATAAGGACAGAATAATAGCCAGACTCCTGAGCATTTTAAAATTTGTATAGTTTTAAACAGTATATATATATATATATATATATATGTATATATTCATTCCAAATTTTCTAGCCTAAGGGTGATTTATTAATTCATATGCTAATTAAAGAAAACATGATTTTTTTTTTTTTGCAGTGGTATAGAAAGAATTTGGAATCACACCAGGATTTAAATGCCAGGGCCTGGCTATAATTAACTTGTGTGGCCCATAGCTTCTCTTTTTTTTATAAAATGAAAACTATTTCAGGTTATTAAGGATTAAACAGATTAATGTGTATGCACTTTTACACTCTACTGCCTAACACACCCCCAATGAATTAGTTGCCTTTCTTCCACCTCTGAAGACTTCTCAGTGTTGAGCTCTTGATTACTGGTCTGATCTTCCAAATATCACTTATTTCTGAATTCCTTATTGCTATTCTTTGCTCACCTATTAAAATAATATTGTGTTCCACATTGGAGTTTTATAATGCAAAATTTTGCATAGAATTCCTTTACTATTTATGACCTGCTTGACCAGATTTACTTCTGGCACTTTCTGCAGTGTCTTTCCCTGGGTGTATCTTACTCCAGGACAGATATTAAGATCTGGCCCTCCTAGTCTGCTCTGCTGAGAAACAGTTAACTCCTTTTCCTGCTCCAAAAAATATTTACACAGATATTTAGAGAAACAATATTTACACAAATCTCTTTATACCTATAAGAAAATGTCTCTCTAAATATTCAGTAGCGTTGGATTTGCTACATGCTACAGGGAAAACAAAGAAACAAACACAAACCTATTTACCATTTCAAATATTCTCCACAGAATTTGCATATATACAAAGCCTAATATTTCCCAGGACTACTGATGAGTTTTGAAAATTTTTCTAGTATTTTTCTAATTGGTAGAGATGACAAAACCATTTTTGGAAATAGTCTGCTAATAGTGTAAGTCCTGTTTTCCAAGGGAATTTTATTAGTAGAGCATAGTATTTTAATTAAATGGAGGTATAATCATATGAACAATAAATACTTGCAATTGAAAGTGTTGAAACTACTGCAGTTCTAATTGAAACTAATGCAGTTAGTTGGATACCTTGGCTGAAAAAATTAAGAAAACTAACAAAAATTTAAATATATAGACCAGAACAGTGTTGTGCTAAATACTAATGATTGCAATGTAAATAAATTTGTTGTTAATATGTAAGCTTTTGCCGGGCTTGGTGGCACACACTTGTAATCCCAGTATTTAGGAGGCTGAGACTGGAGTTGGCCAGCCTCAGGTACTTAGTGAGGCACTCCGCAACTTAGTGAGACCCTGTTTCAAAACAAAGAATAAAAAAAAAAAATAGGGCTGGGGGTGTAGCTAGGAGGTAGAATGCCTCTGGGTTCAATCCCCAGTAC
>PVLC010021787.1:6529-27670 GCA_004027655.1 Graphiurus murinus
GAGGAGGAGGAGGAGGAGGAGGAGGAGGAGGAGGAGGAGGAGGAGGAGGCTGTAAATTTGTGGTTTCTATGTCAAATATCCCAGTTTTTAACTGTTCACGTTTTTTAAGCAACTTTTTAAGTTCCGTCTGGTGCAGCACATGCTCTTGGGGTCTTAATCACTGCAGTTGCGTTCATTGTGTTACAAGGTCTTTGTCTCATTTGGTCCTCCACACCAGCCCCACCTGAGCATCAGCACTCCTATTTCAGGGATGAGAAGCCTGGAGCTCAGATGAAGCCCTGTACTTGGCAGAGTTGGGGTTTAAACCCGAGTCAGGCATCCACCAACACCTGCTCTCCCGCCGTGCTGGCTCCAGGCCAGGACAGAGTGGAACTCCACCTAGGGTGCAGGAGTCCTGCTTGCTGCAGTGAGGTCTACTGTCTGAGGCTGCGCCCTCCTCAAATCCCAGAAACACTTTGTTTCTGTGGGGCTCTGTCGCCACCTACTGGCCACACTCAGCATCCAGGTGAAAGCCCCCAGCACCTGGAAGAGCCACTGCTCCTAGCACAGTGCTTAAGTCGTGCCTCCACTGTAGGACTGAGCTGGGCAGCTTTTGTCTCTTGAGCCTGAAGTCTCTCATTTCCACGTGGAGAAGCCAGTGTCTCCCAGGGAGGTTAGGGTTAAATGAGAGGCTGCAGGTCCCCCAGGTTGATGACGGTGGCCCAGCTCCTGGCTCCTACCAAGTACCCCACACATACCCACCCACCATTTTGTTGTTGTTGTTTGGTTGTTGTTTGGTTTGGGGTTTTTTTTGTTGTGGTGGTTTTTTTGTTTTGTTTTTTTCTGTTGTTCATTTGTCTTTTTTGTTGGTTTGATTGGTACGAAGGTTGAACCCAGAGGCATTCTATCTCCAAACTACACCCCTAACCCTATTTTATTTTATTTTTTTCCTGTGGCACTGGGGATTGAACCCAGGGGCATTTTACCTCCAAGCTATATCCCCAGCCCTATTTTATTTTTTTATTTGGAAACAGGATCTCGCTAAATTGCTGGCAGCCTCACTAAGTTGCTGAAGGCTGTCCTTGAACCTGCCATCCTCCTGTCTCAGCCTCCCAAGTACTGGGATTACAGCCTTATGCCACCAGGCCTTTTTGTTTTTTTTCCCCAGTACTGGGGATGGAATCCAGGGGCATTCTATCTCCGAGCTACACAAGCTACACCCCCAGCCCTAATTTTTATTCTTTATTTTGACCAGGGTCTCACTAAGTTGTGGAGGGCCTCAGTAAGTAGCTGAGGCTGACCGGGAACCCAGATCCTCAGGTCTCAGCCTCTCAAGTACTGGAATTACAAGTGTGCACCACCACACTCGGCTGACCACCAGGCCCTTTTTTGCACCTTTGTTATTAGAAGACAGCCAAGTGTAGTGGTGGCACAAATCTGTAATCCCAATACTTGGGAGACTGGGGTGGGAGGATCACAGGTTCAAAGACAGCCTCAGCAAGTAGTGACTCATCAACCTACTAAGACTCTGTTTCAAAATAAAAATAAAACAGGGCTGGGAATGTAGCTCCGAGGTAGAATGCCCCTAGGTTCAATCCCCAGTACTGAAAAAAAAAAAAAAAAATGGAGGGAGGAAGAGAGAGAGAAAGAAAGAAAAAGCAAAAGCAGGCAAGAACTGGACAGGCAACTCAGGCCAGTCCCCAGCAGGCTCTTCCACCTTTTTTTCAGTACTGGAGATTGAACCCAGGGGCATTCTACTTCTGCACTACACCCCTAGTCCTATTTTTTATTCTTTATTTTTGAAACAGGGTCTCACTAAGTTGTAGAGGGCCTCACTAAGTAGCTAAGGCTGGCCGAGAACCTGGATCCTCCAGTCTCAGCCTCCCAAGTACTGGGATTACAAGCGTGCACCACCCTCTTGTCCTCTCATCTCCTCCTCTGTGCAGTCCCATCTGACTAGGTAGATGAGGAAGGCTCACAGGCCCCTGCCTTTTTCTCCAGAAGACTAGTTTCTAGGGCTTGGAGACACAGTGTAACTGTTTCTTTTAGAGCAAAGAGCAGGGCTTTATTTTGTTTTTTCAACATTTTCCTCTTGTAACTGTAGAGCCATTCTTCCCGTTGATATTTTATTTTAAAGGCCAAGAATTACATAAATATTTAAAAGGCAGCTAGGAATGGAGCCATCCTGATTTGGTAAAGAATCAGAGCTCCAGTACTGTGTACCCCAAATCCTTGCCAGGGGCCCACAGTCAAAAGCACTGGCTGCGGGCCTCATTCCAGGATCACTGGTTAAGTTGTACCAGGATGAAGGCGACCCTGTTTATTGGCATCAAGGTTATGAGGGGTTTGATCTGGAATGGGTCCTGGCTCTGAAGCTCAGCTCTGCCACTTCCAAGCAGTGTGGCATTGCTGAGGTCTTTAGATTCCTTCCCAATAACGGGGCCCCATGAGAGTCCTGTCCTCAGAGGTGGTGATAAACCAGGGGAAGTTCACAGGCACGCCAAGCCCTGGGTGGCTGTGAGGTTGGGAAGTCAGCAGACAGGCTCTGCCAGTCCACCAACCTACTCTTCCACCTAAATCTCTGACACACCCAGCTCCTCCAAGCCCGCTTTTACCGAGTGCTTGCCAGGAACCATTCATTAGCCCCTGAAACCCAGGATATAATGGGTACAAAATTCATTGTATCGAAGGAGCAACTGGGCCTACAGAAGGGGAGGCCCCAGCGTGGTAGCTCCTCAGCCCTGCATGAAGCAGCTGAGGGTCATGCCTGGAGGAAGGGCCTGCAGGACTCCACGTTGGCACCAGGCCAGGCGCTCTGCAGAGCCCGGGCTTGCTCAGTGCCAAGCCCAGCACTCTGTCGGGGGCAGGAGCTGGCGACACAGCCCTCTGCTCCTGCGGCTCCAGCCAGACCACCGTCTTCAGGCTGGTTTCCCCGAGGGCCGTGCACCAGGCCTGGGCTAGCCGGGGAAGACAGAAAGCAGGGAATGGGCTGGAGCCAGCAGCCAGAAAGGAGCTAGTGGTATGTTCTCTGTGCCCAGAATGAGAAAACAGCTCCCCCGGCTCCTGAACCAGGGCCACCCAGCAGAGCGGGAGCCACTCACAGCTTCCCGATGACAGGTCAGCCACCATCAGTTCATGAGCCACGATACACACTTCCTCCTCTTCAGCTGATCATCTCAGCTGTCAGTCATGGTGAATAGGAGCTGATTGACAGAGAGGTCTGTGGCCCCTGCTCAGCACCCTCACCGCCTGCCAGTTCCTGCAGGATCACAGGCCTCTGCCTGTCCCCAGCTCACGAGCTGGAGCAACCAAAGAGGCGTCCTGACTTTCACATAGCTTCTTGGCTCCCTACCACAAAGCCAGAGCCCTCCGTGGTCTCTTTCAATCCACCCTCCACTTTTCTGCTTCTTGGCTGGACCTCACACTGATAGGGTTTTTGTGTTTTGTTTTCTTTTGGTATGGTTTTGGTTTGGTTTGGTTTTGGTTTTGTACTGGGGATTGAACTCAGGAGCATTCTACCTTCTAACTGCACCCCTAGCCTTTTTTTTTTCAACAGGATCTTACTAAGTTGCTGAGGATCTCACTAAGTTACTGATGCTGGTCTTGAACCTGTGATCCTCCTGTCTCAGTCTCCTAAGTACTGGTATTATAGCCATGTACCAATGTACCACCACACCTAGCCACCTAGCTAGGAAATTTTTTTGGTACTGGGGATTGAACTCAGGGGCATTCTACCTCCGAGCTACACCCCCAGCCCTATTTTATTTTTATTTTGGAACAGGGTCTCACTAGGTTGATGAGCGTCTCGCTACTTGCTGAGGCTGTCCTCAAACCTATGATCCTCCTGCCTTAGCCTCCCAATTACTGGGATTATAGGCATATACCACCATGCCCAGCTTGAAAACATTTTTTAATCACCACACCAAAACATGCTTTTCTTGGATAATATTTCTTAGAGCAATGCTAACATTATATCCTCACTGATATTCAAGAGAGAAGTGGGGTAATCAAAGAGAAAATGTTAAGTAAATAATGTGCAGGTGGTAGGCAGGTGCAGCCAAAATAAAAAAGGTGATCTGAGAATAGTGTGCCTAACTCTGTGAAATTATAGGAAAAAAATGCAAATAATGGTTACCAAACGCAATACCTGCCCCTAGACTGATCTTGTACTGGTGGGGGAAATGCCACAAAGGGTGTTATTGAGTCCATTGGAAAATTAGAATAAAAGATACTTTAAAGTATGGTATAAATGCTAAATTTACCCACACTGATAATTACATTGTGCTTATGTAAGAAAAATCCCTGTTCTTGGAAAGTGCACCCTGGGGTTTTTAAGGGTACCAGGCCTTGATGCATATGTCTTACATTTAAATAGTTTTTAAAAATTGTGTGTGTGTGTGTGTGTGTGTGTGTGTGTGTGAGAGAGAGAGAGAGAGAGAGAGAGAGAGAGAGAGAGAGAGAGAAAGAGAAAGAGAAAGCACAAATGAGGATAATAGGAGAATCTGGGTAATAAGTATTTTCTGTGCTTGCTTTTACTTTTGCAACTTATGTAAGCTTGAAGCTATTTCCAAACAAAACACAAACACCAGTCATGCAGGTTGTTTGCGGCCTGCTGCCTGACCCCGAGAGGCACACAGGGAACCTTCTGACTCTTTCTCCTCTCTCCTGTCCAGTGTGGAAACAGTGAATGATGGGCAGTTTCACAGTGTGGAGCTGGTGATGCTAAACCAGACCTTGAACCTGGTGGTGGACAAAGGAGCCCCCAAGAGCCTGGGGAAGCTCCAGAAGCAGCCTGCGGTGGGCACCAATAGCCCTCTCTACCTTGGAGGTAATGCCCTTCCCTGCCCCATCACCCCACCACCTCCACCTCTCTCTGACCCTCTGCATCTACATCTACACCCAGACCTACTATTGGGGAGCCTCGGCTCTCATCTCAGCCCCCACTACCACAGCCAATCAATCGGGAAGACTTCCTGGAGGAAGTGATAACAGAGCTGATTCCTCAAAGGAATAAGCATTAGCCAGGCCTTAGGGAGAAGAGGACTTTGGACAGGGGCTTAGAAAGGACAGAGAGCAGGACTCTTTGTGGGAACTATAGGGTGTGCAGGGAGGTGTGGGATAGGGGAGAAGATGGGGTAGGCTTGGTTGAGAGAGGAAGCAGCAGATAGAAGCCGTGATGAAGGCTGTGATGAAGGCTGCAGGCTGCAGATCCCAGTGCCTCTGCTCCGCCACCTCCTTGGACAATGCAAGTTGCTGAATGAAAGACATATTTGAGATTAAGGTTGTATGCAAGCCAAAAGGTGGGGCTGAATGCCTCCTCGCACCAGGCCCTGTACTGCAAAGAAAATGGCCAAAAAAAAGAATGAGCCCCCAGTCTGCAGCCCCTGAGATGGTGGTTTTTGCTGGGTTATGTGCCGAAAACAACACCAGAGCAGGGGCTGTGGGTGTAGCCCTATGGTAGATCTGGTAGATTGCCTGCCTAGCATGTTCAAAACCCTGGGTTTGATCCCCAGCACCACGTACATGGTCACACATGCAACACACACACACACACACACACACACACACACACACACACACACACACACACACACACACACACTATAGCAGCTCCTCAGCATGGAGATCCCGGAGACTTCATCCTGCAGCTACCTCCAGAGAGTCGTCTCAGGCCCCCTTCAGTCTGCACTGTGATCAGGCCTCTAGGTATACTGGTTTCTGGACTGCATCTGGTCCAGAGCCATCCTAGAAGGGACACAGCTTCTCCCCAGAAGAAGACTGTTGCTCCCCTTCCCTTCCTCTGCGCCACTTGCACCCAGAACCAGCCTGGGTGCCCTGCTTCAGGCTCCCAGTGTAGGGGCTTGGGCAGGAAGTAGTGTGGAGGGGAGAGAACACACAAATCAGCCTTGATTAAAAAGCAAATCAGGACTTTATCAGTCTCTTGAAGACCCTGACAAGAGGGATACAGAGCATGCAAGTTAGTAAAACAGAAAACCTTGAATCCCAAAGTTCCGCTGATGAAGGCTGCCCCCGAACCCCATCTTCTTTCCCAAACTCTAGATCATCTGCCCGGGGTTCTCTTGCAGGGCCAGGAGCAAGGAGCTGCCCCGGCCTGGTGAGGTCCTCAGGGTGATTTGGCCTTTGCAGGTGGCCCTGAGTTGGGGACCAATTCCCCTCACTCTTCCTAAGGAAGCTCAAAATACAGATTGTGATGGGAAATTTTCTACATTTAAGTATTGACAACAAATTCAGGTTTTCCACAGGGTCCATGTTCAGGACCAGGCATGCATTCCCATTGTCTTGATTTGAATAGCAGAGGCCGGAGCCCTGAGCTGAACCACGTGAACCTGTGGAGAGTGCTTGCTCGCTGAAGGACTGCTGAGTGCTGGGCTGGCAAGCGGGGTGGGCAGGGCAGGGGTTCAGGCTGTCCTGGCTCCTCCACAGGCATCCCCACCTCCACGGGCCTCTCGGCCTTGCGCCAGGGCGCGGACCGGCCGCTGGGCGGCTTCCACGGCTGCATACACGAGGTGCGCATCAACAACGAGCTACAGGACTTCAAGGCCCTCCCGCCGCAGTCTCTGGGGGTCTCACCGGGCTGCAAGTCCTGCACCGTGTGCAAGCATGGCCTGTGCCGCTCAGTGGAGAAGGACAGCGTGGTGTGCGAGTGCCACCCGGGCTGGACCGGCCCGCTGTGTGACCAGGAAGCCCGGGACCCCTGTGTGGGCCATAGGTCAGTGTCCTGAGAGCCCCAGCCTCCTGGTGTATGTGCCGCCCCTGTCCCTATCTGAGAAGCCGCCCCTGGTGGATGCTGGGGGGATTGTGGTCTTACTGGGAATAGTGTGGCTGCTTACAAAGCCAAGAGGCTGAGCTTGCAAATCCAAAGGGCAGGTCTCAGAGGCATCAGCAGGAGAGGACACTGCTCAGACCACCTGTCTCTGCCAGGCAGCCTTTGAACTCGCCCACAGCTGCTGCACGCTGCCTCTGCATAATTAGATAAAGGCTCCACTTAAGGGAGATACAGCCCGCAGGCACTGGGCCTGGCAAGAGGAAGGAGGGGGAAATTCAGCTCCTGTGTGGCTGCTGACTCCTACCCACCCCCACCCCAGGCCAGAGCCCTGAGCAAGGAACCAGGGCTTTGTAACCATGCACTGCTGCTTATGTTGACTGGCTTGATCATGTATTATTCATTCAACAAATATTTATGGAGGGCCTACTATGTGCTAGGCCTTATGCTAAATATAAGAGACCCAGAATTCCCAGTGTTAAGAAGTCTGAATTGAAGCTGGGCGTGGTGGCGCACACTTGTAATCCCAGCGTGGCCAGCCTCAGCTACCTAGTGAGGCACCACTCTGCAACTTAGTGAGACCCTGTTTCAAAATAAAGAATAAAAAATAGGGCTGGGGGTATAGCTCGGAGGTAGAATGCCTCTGGATTCAATCCCCAGTGCCACAAAAAAAAAAAAAAAAAAGTCTGAATTAGAGCCCAGCATAGTGGTGCACACTTAAAATCCCAGTACTTGGAAGGCTGAGATAGGAGGATCACAAGTTGAAGGACAGTCTCAACCTACTGAAACCCTGTTTCCAAATAAGATATAAAATCGGGCTGGGGGTATAGCTTGAAGGTAGAATGCCTCTGGGTTCAATCCCCAGTACCACAAAAAATAAAAAAATAAACAGAGTCTTGCTAAATTGCTGAGGCCAGCCTTCAACCATCTCAATCTCCCAAGTATTGGGATTACAAGCATGTGTCACCATGCCCAGTTCTGTGTTACTCTTGTGTTTGACTCCAAAATAATGTGACTGGATATCATCCCAGTAGGGACAGTAATACATTGTGATTTAAGATATAGGTTTTGCTTTCAGTCTTTCCAACTAGGAGATGTGGATAAGACTCTTTCCTAGGAGCCACAGAGGAGAGGCTCTTGTGAAATTAAGAGGGAGATTAGTTACAAAGTGCAGGGCACAAAGCCTGACACACAGTAGGTGATTCCTGCGCAGAGTGCAGGTTAAGGGTTCTCTTCCCCAAAATGCCAAGTTAGAAACAGAAGTGATTTGGGAGCTGGGCATGGTGGCTCATGTCTGTAATCCCAAAACTTGGGAGGCTGAGACAGGACGACTGCAGGTTCAAGGACAGCCTCAACAACTTGGCAAGACTCTCAGCAACCTAGTGAGACCCTGTTTCAAAAACAAAACAAAACAAAAAAAAGGGCTAGGGATGTAACTTGGAGGTGGAATGCCCCTGGGTTCAATCCCCAGTACCATGAAAGAAAGAACAAAAAAAGAAAGAAAGGGAGGGAGGGAGGGAGATTTGGATTTTTGAAATATTTGCATATAGATAGAGATATCTTGAGGATGGGACCCAGGTCTACGCCTGACATTCATTTATGTTTCCTATGCAGCTTATACACATAGTTGTATGAATATTTTTAGGGCACCTGTACTTTGTCTACAACCCCTTACTTGAAATTAGGGGTGGAATTTTCCACTGGTGCTATCACATTGCTGCCCAAAAACACACTGGACTTTGAATCATGTCCGATTTCAGATTTTCAGATTATGGAAGTTCAACCTATAGTAGATTAGTAATAGTGTTCTTATCATTTAAGATGCTTGAGCTAAGCTGGAAGTGGTGGCATAGGCCTGTAATCCCAGGGAGGCTGAGACAGGAGGATCGTAGGTTTGAGGGCAGCCTCAGCAACTTGGTGAGACCCTGTTTCAAACTAAAAACAATAAAATAAGGCTGGCTGTAGCTCAGAAGTAGAACGCTTCTAGGTTCAATCCCCAGTACCAAAAGAAGAAGAAAAAAAAATATGCTAGAGCCATTAAAATGTTGACAGAAAGCTTATTTTCTTCCAAGCAGTGCTATGCCTCCGAGCTCTGTAAGTGCTGATGTGTAACTGAAAGCAAGCCAGCCTCTGTGGTGGCCACAGCTGGCGGTGGACAGTGAGCGAGCCTTCCAGGCTCCCAGTGGGTTGGCTATTGGCACAAAGAATCTAAAGAAAGAGACATGCTCAGCCACAGGCTGGATGAGGGCAGGCAGCAGGATCAGGACCTATGGGGCTGCACACAGCCCAGATCCCACTCACGGTCCCCTGGCCTGCACCTGGTTCCTGCCGGGGGGACAGAGGAAGCCCCCACAGCACTAACTCTGGTCTGTGTCCCTCCTCTTCCTCCTCCTCTGCCCCAGCTGCAACCATGGAGAGTGTGTGGCAACTGGAAGCTCCTACATGTGCAAGTGTGCGGCGGGCTACAGGGGAGCTCTGTGTGAACACAAGAACGACTCTGCTGACGCCTGCTCAGCCCTCAAGTGCCACCATGGGCAGTGCCATGTCTCAGACCGAGGGGAGCCCCACTGCCTTTGCCAACCTGGCTTCAGTGGGGAGCACTGTGAGCAAGGTGAGTGTGCTCTGCTCAGGGGGTGAGACCTGGGAAGGAGGCAGGGGGGCAGAATCAGCCTCCATATCCAGAGCACCAGCGCTCTGCCTGTGCCACTCAGATGACATGTGACCTTGGTTCCGTCACAGTCCAGCCTCGAGTTCCTTATCTTGAAAATGAGGGCAATATTCTACCTTCCTGTGTCAGATATCTACTGTTACATCACAAATTAGCCCCAAAACATAGCAGCTCAAACCACAGTAAACATTCTTTTTATCCTATAGGATTTCAGTAGGTCAAACATTCAAAAACAGCTTGGCTGGAATCTCCCAAGGTTGGATTTAACACAGCGAGGACTGCAGCTTCCGCAGGCTATCTGAGGAGGCAAGATCTGCTTCCACTATGGCGCAGTCTCATGGCACTGGTTGTTGGCAGGAGGCCTCAGTTTCTCTCCATGAGTCTCCATGTGGGATAGTTGAGGGTCTTTATGATAGAGAAGACAGCCAAGAATACTCTACCCAGCAAAGCTATCCTGCAGAAATGAAGGAGAAATAAAGTCTTTCCCACATAGGCAAAAGCTAAGACAGTCCCTTACTATCCTTATAAGAAATGTGTTAAGGAAGTGCTTTGACTGGAAGTGAAAAGACAATAATTATGTAATGAAAACATATGACAGTATAAAATTTACCAGTAGAGATCAATTTACAATCAAATTCAAAATAATCGCTGGGCATGGTGGTGCATGTTTAAATTCCAGTACTTAGGAAGCTGAGACAGGAGGATCGCAGGTTCGCAGCTAGCCTCAGCTACTTAGTGAGGCCCTCCACAACTTAGTGAGACCCTGTTTCAAAATAAAAGAATAAAATAGGCCTGAGGGTGTACCTTGGAGGTAAAATGCCCCTGGGTTCCATCCTTAGTACCACAAAAAATAATAATAATAATAATAATCCAAAATAATCCATTATTGAAATGGTGGTAAATAAACCTTTCAGTCTCTTTGTTGTGTATTTTCAAGGTGAGCTCCAAAAGGGCCAATTGAATTAAAACCAGCTTATATTAAAATTCAAGTGGTTCCATGTCACCTCGGAGGTCTTTCTCTTGCATAATCACTGAGAAGTCCTCCTCTTGGTCCCAGCATCCTAGGAGGACACCCCCATCATTTGAGGACTCTTTACTTTTCATACGTAGATGAGAGGCTATACTTACCCAAAAGTGCTCATTTTTTAAGATTTATTAACTACTTTATGAAACAATTACAGAAAAATTATCAGGATCGTATAAACAGCTGTCGTGTTCCCTTCAGTCCAGTTGTTAACATGTGGCCACATTTGCACTCTCCCTTTCCCCTATGACACACATGTGCACACTTGCACACGCGTGCACACCCATTGTCACCAGACTTTCTGAACCTTTTTTTTTTTTTTTTTTCAGTACTGGGGAACTCAGGGGTATTCTACCTCCGAGCTATACCCCAGCCCTATTTTTTATTCTTTTCTTAAAACCAAGTCTCACTAAGTTGCGGAGTGCCTCACTAGGTAGCTGAGGCTGGCCGCAAACCCGGATCCTCCGGTCCCAGCCTCCCAAATGCTGGGATTACAAGCGTGCACCACCACGCCCGGCTCTTTCTGAACCTTTTAACAACTTTTTTTTTTCCTTTTTTTGGTACTGGAGATTGAACCCAGAAGCATTCTACCTCCAAGCTACGCCCCCAGTCTGATTTTATTTTGTATTTGGAAACAGGGTCTCACTAGGTTACTGAGAGCCTCACTGGGTTGCCAAGGCTGGCTTTGAACCTGCAATCCTCCTATCTTACTCTCCCGAATACTCGGATTACAAGCATGCGCCACCACTCCTGGCTAACAATTTCATAATTTTAAAGAATTGTATGAAGCTTAAGGGAGTTCCATGTATCATATTAATATGCTAAAGCTTTAAATACATAATGCATTTAGAGCTTGAGACATCCTTCAGTTGCCTCTGATGCTCATAAGAGCCTGTGAATTAGTAGGAAGGACAAACAAACATTCCACCACCTTCAAGATGAAACTGAGGCTCAGGGTTGACAAGTGACTCCCCCAGGCCAAATGGCTCCAAGTCCATTCCTGCCTTCCTATGCCTCTCCAGACATTCCCCTGGTGTCCTGAAGACAGAAAAGGACTGAGATGAAGAGCTGGGTCAGGGCGGAACACTCAGGCACACCCAGGGGTCACCTTCCCTGCCGTCCAGTTATTTCTAGGACTTTGAGAGAAGCTTATCCCTGAAGGCTCTTGGCCTTTCTAACTCCTACTCCTCACCCAGATCTCAGCTCCATCTTCACCTTCCAGAGAAGCCTCCCCTAGGCCAGGTCAAGTTCCTTTGTCACTTGCTCCTGGATAAACACATCCCTTGTCTTCCTAGCATGCATTACACATGTAGTCACTTAAATAATCACGTAAGCTGGGTGTGGTGATGCATGCCTGTCTTCCCAGTTCTTGGGAGATTGAGACAGCAGGATCGCAGGTTTGAGGACAGCCTCAGCAACATAGCAAGTCAGCAATCTAGCAAGACCCTGTTTCAAAACAAAAAATAGAAAGGGCTGGGGTGTACTAAGAGGTAGAATGCCCCTGACTTCAATCCCCAGTACCACACACAAAAAAATAAAATGATCATATAATAAGCCGGGTATGGTGGCACAACTTATAATCCCAGTACTTGGGAGGCTGAGATAGGAGGATTGCAAGTTCACGGCCAGTCTTAGCTACTTAGTAAGGCCCTCCACAACTTAGACCTTGTTTCAAAAAGAAAAAGAAAAATACAGGGCTGGGGGTATAGCTCAGAGGTAGAATGCTCCTGGGTTCTATCCCCAGTGCCAAAAAAAAAAAAAAAAAAAATTATCATACAGTATCTGGAATAGAGACCAAGAGAGACAAACTACTAGGAACAGTGGGGCCTGGGACAAACATGAGGTCTCCTGACTCAGTTTCCACCCATCACAATGGTCCAGGAAGGCAGGCTCAGCTTCATCAATGAAGCTAGAAATCCAAACACTTATGTGAAATCTCCTGATGTGTGTGTGTGTGTGTGTGTGTGTGTGTGTGTGTGTGTGTTTGTTGTTGGTTTTTTTTTTTTTTTTTTTTGCAGTACTGAGGATTGAACCCAGGGGCATTTTACCTCTGACCTATACCCCCAGCCCTATTTTTTATTCTTTATTTTGAAACAGGGTCTCATGAAGTTGCAGAGTGCCTCACTAGGTAGCTGAGGCTGGCCGCGAACCCGGATCCTCTGGTCTCAGCCTCCCAAATGCTGGGATTACAAGCGTGCACCACCACACCTGACTTCTCCTGGTGTTTTGAATGTTGTTGTTGAATTTAGTCTTTAGGCATGTGGAGGGTAGCCACAGCCTTTCTGGGGACAGCATTTCGCCCAGGATTTACCTCATCTAGTTTGGACTGTAAGTTCTTGGAAGGAAGGGGCCAAGCCTGCTTTTGCACCATTGTATCCTCAGGGCTTTGTCCTAAGCCTAGAATAGAGGCCGGCACAGAAAAGGCGCTTAAAATGCGTGAGAAAGTGGGATGGATTGGAGAGTGGACAGGTAGACAAGTGGGCCCGAGAATGAGTACCTACCTGTGGTCTTCAGATCACAAAGGTTTCACAACAGCCTACCTGGGAAATACTGATGGCCCTGCCGGCCACCTGCACCACCGGTTCCCTGACCCCCTTCTTCTGCCCTCTGCAGAGAACCCGTGTCTGGGGGAGGTGGTCCGAGAGGCAATCCACCGCCAGAAAGGCTACGCATCGTGCGCCACTGCCTCCAAAGTGCCCATCATGGAATGCCGCGGGGGCTGCGGCCCCCACTGCTGCCAGCCCATCCGCAGCAAGCGACGGAAATATGTCTTCCAATGCACCGATGGCTCCTCGTTCCTGGAAGAGGTGGAGAGACACTTGGAGTGTGGCTGCCTCTCCTGTTCCTAAACCCCACCGCCCACCAGGCCCCCCACCTCAGACTCCATCTCGGTGGGGTTCGCACCAGCCAACGTGGGCCCCCCTCAAGGTTTTGAATGAAGGAGAGAAAGCTGGAGAGGAAGCAAAAGAAAGAAGAGAATATTAAGTATATTGTAAAATAAACAAAAAAATAGAACTTATTTTTATTATGGAAAGTGACTATTTTCATCTTTTATTATATAAATATATCACACCGTCTGAGTATCTGTACCATATAGTGAGTTATTTTTACTGAGTTTCGTTTTGTGTTGTGTATGTGTTGTGTTTTTATAAACGGCTGTTTAAAATTTTAAGACAAAAAAAGACTAATAAAAAATGTTTTAAACAAAAGATTAGAATAAAGAAATGATAGCCTGCCTGAGGAAGGAGGAGGAAGTTTTTATGTTTATGAAGCACTGTCATGTCAGCAGAAACCAAGACCTGCTTCCTGAGCTCAGGAAAAGGAATATACAGAAGAGAGAGAAGAAAAAGGTCGTTCTTTGTTTCTTTCTGTTTCTGTTTTTTGTTTGTTTCGTTTCGTTTTGTTTTGTTTTGCTTTGCTTTGCTTTGCTTTGTTTTGTTTTGTTTTGTTTTGTTTTGTTTTGTTTTGTTTGAGGGGATACTGGGGATTGAATCCAGGGGCATTCTACCTCCAAGCTACATCCCCAGCCCTATTTTATTTTTTTGTTTTGAAACAAGGTCTCACTAAGTTGCTGAATGTGTCGCTAAGTTGCTGAGGCTGTCCTGAAACCTGCAATCCTCCTGTCTCAGCTTTCCTAAGTACTGGGATAATAGGCATGTATCACTACACCCAGCTTCTTTCTATTTTTAACTCCTCTTTTTCTCTTTCCTGAAAGTACTCAGCTTTTAAGGCTCCTGCTTGTCTAAGCCCAAGTTATCCCTTTCTTCCAGTAAAAGCCGCTGCACCCGAGCCCTCCAGAGCTTTGCTGTAGCTAAAGCAGTTGCTGCTTTTATCTGCCTTGGGCCCCCTGCAAGGAGACCCCCTCTTCTCCTTCCTGGCTGGCCCTGGTTTCCATTACAGGACTCTCTGGACTCTGCCAAGCACTTAATCTTGGCCTGTTTTGCCAAATTTGAAAATAGCTGTTCTTTTCCTGTCCCTCCCAGTGAGGCGAAGGAGGCGAGCCAGCAGTGTCTTCAGACCCCCGGCGCTGGCCCGTCAACCCTCAGCCAGTTTCACATTGGAATGCAATACCGAGAGAGCGGGCAGCCCGGGGAGGTGGGAGCAAGCCTGCCCACAGCCCTCGAAGCTGGTCAGCAGGCCACCATCACGATGGCAGAGACCCAGTGCCCATCTTGGCACTTCCCAGTGCCTACCTGAACTGTACTTTATCCACTCGACCCCAACCTCCTGGGGAGGGTAGAGCAGTGAGCCCCATCTCATAGACAAGGATGCATGTGCCCTCTCAGGCTCTGTAAGTTGCCACCTGTCTGATAAGTGGGAGACCAGACCTCCAAGTCCAGACTGGAAGCTCTAGGTCCCCCCCGCAACCGAGCAGGCGAACAGAGGAGAATCAGGCAGTTTGGGTTCATCAGAGAAGCCCTACCAGAAAAGGAAAGCAGGTGGGGTTTTTTCCCTACATTTCCCCCCTGCTTTTGTTCAGCTTTGTCCATTCCTTATTCTGCCTCCCCTGTACCCAGAAAAATTCTAGAGACAGGACTTGGGTGTCTAGGAAAATGGACAAAGGTAGGGCAGCCTCTGATTGTGGCCCTGAAAGGCCTTCTCACCCCTGTCCCTCAATGTCCCCCACCCTCAGGTGCCCCCTTGCAGCCCTGGACAGTCTGTGCAGGTCACCCAGGTCTCCGCATCAACTCCCTGGCCCGTCCCACCCATTTGTCCAAGAGCCTCCAGTGCTGCGTGTCGGGGGAAACACTTTCAGCTCTGAGGGCTCAGTGAGGACCAATGGTGGGCCAGAGCCTCGAGGAATAGAGAAGAGGAAAAAGGAAAATGGAAGAAAACACAAGGAGGACACTGGGGGGTGAGGAGGGAGACGACAGAGAAACATACTAAAATGTGGGTGTGAACATTTGTCCTGTTCCAGGCACTGTGCCTGATGATGTGTTTGAAATGTTCATAGTTACATTTATTTAGTCCTTATTATATCAGAGAGCAGATATATATCAGTTAATTCTCAAAACAACTCTATAGCATTAACTCTCAAGCATTATTAACCCATTTTAGTTTGAGTACACCGAGACATTGAGAAGCTAAGAGTAGATGTTCAATAAGTTGCAGAGCCAGGATTTGAACCCAGGTTGCCAGACTCCAGAACTTACTTGTCTAACCACTAAACCACACTGCATCACCTGGAAAAGAACATGCCTCGCCTTTAAGGATCCTACAGTCTGGGGCAGAGACAGATGAAAATGGACAATTGTTGTTTTGTTGTTGTTGTTGTTTGGTTTTTGGTTTTTGTGGTACTGGGAATTTAACTCAGAGGCATTCTCCCTCCAAGCTACAGACCCGGTCCTATTTTTTTATTCTTTATTTTGAAGCAAAGTCTCACGAAGTTGCTAAGGGCCTCACTAGCTGAGTCTGGCCTCGACCCCAGATCCTCCGGTCTCAGTCTCCCAAGTACTGGGATTACAAGCGTGCGCCACCATGCCCAGCTGACAATTGTTTTATTATATATGCAAGTTCCCTAATGGCAGGATAAAGGAAAGGGGTCCTGTCCAGAGGAGGGACTCTCCAGACCTGGGTCTTAGAGTGAATAGCAGTTTACAAGGCTCAGGAAAGGGAGCTGAACTTGCCAGGGAATGGCTTTTTTAAACACAGTGAAATGTGAAAAGTCCTGGGGTGTTTGGGGAGCAGCCAGAGGCACAGGGTGGCAGAAGTATGGGCTACTCACTGGGTAGTGGGGAATGGGGTTGTGCCCACAAAGTGGCATGTGCCAGACCAGGGTCTGAGAGCCAGGGGAACCGGGGAAGAGCAAGACAAGGTCTAACTCAGGGATAGAACCGGTGGCAAAGTAGAGAAAGGTCTAGCTGGGTGTGGTGGTGCACACCTGTAACACCAGTACTTGGGAGGCTGAGACAGGAGGATTGCAGGTTCGAGGCCAGCCTCAGCAAGCAGCAAGACTCAGCAACCTAGCTATTTTAAAATTTTAAAAATGGGCTGAGGATGTAGCTTGGAGGTAGAATGCCCCTGGGTTCAATCCCCAGTACCACACACACACACACACACACACACACACACAAATACAGAAAGGTCTTGTCAGAAAATAGGGTTCTATCACCCTAAATAGTCTGGCGTGGGGCAGGAGGGAGGGTGAGAAGGACCGAGTTCTTCACTAGAAAACACTGATTTCAAGATGGATCCCCAAAGTCTTTATGGTGGCTCAGAAGCTCAGCCCTGGAAGGGGTGTCTTGGGATCTTCGCAATACACCTCCCATCCCTCATGCCCCTGCAGACCACCAACCCCCAAGCAAATGGACCTGATCCTTCTCCCCCCACTAACTCCCACAGCTAGCCTATCCACACCCCACAGAGTCCACTCAGCCTGCCACTTCCAGAGCCCTGCCTGGGGTCACTGGTGTTCTGGGAGGACCGGTGAGGCTGCCGGCGTTCCCTCTGCCTCCCCAGGGACCCCGAGCCTCCCTCTGCCAGTCATCCCCTGAGTTCATCCCTGAAGCTAGCTGTGGTCAGCCAAGACAACAAGAAGGCCAGGTTCTGTCTCTCCATGTGACTTGTTGGCAAGGGCTGGGTTGTGAGCCTTCACCTCAAGGTTGGTGGCCCTGACTTTTAAAAATGACGAATGCAAAGACCGTTAGGAAAATCCTTTCCAAGATGAAAGGATTCTCTAAGGAATGAAGTTAAAAACTCACTCTCTCCTTGAGCAGCCAAATTCTAGGAAGAGAGTCCAGTGGGACAGGAAGAGTTCATCGAAGTTCATTTGTATCCTGAAAAGTATGGTTTAACGCTTGTACAGGGACATGCGTGTGCAGAAGGGACTCCTCAGCTCTCCTTCCCCACAAGCAGGATGGGAAAGGGGAGAGAGGGTTCCTTCTGGACTCACCCACGGTGCCCTAAGATGGCTGATGGAATGATATATTTAAAAGCTCTGTAAAGTATAAACTAAAGAGCTTAAATGTAAGATGTTATTATTACTATCGTTCCTCTTCTTAACATGCCCAAAGGTCTTAATAGAGGTACTTTGCCTTTTCAGTCCTCATTATGAGGGTTCTCTTGCTACAGAAAGATGAAGAGATGCAGACAAGGGGAGAGGAGGAAGGAAGGGAGCCCACACTGGGCCAGAGGAAGAACCAAGGAGCCCCAGGTGGCCCTCGGGAACCCGGGACTGGCCAGGGCTGGGGTGGCCCAACCTTGCCCTTCACCAGGGGTGAAGCTATCACCAGATGAACCCTAAGGCCAAAAAGTCACCCACAGCCTCTGCTGGGACAGAAGCTCATAGCAGCCAGTGACCTGCCCCTCAAGGACTCACAGGATCCCAGATATCAGAGCTATAAGAACCCTGGGTGTCACTGGGGGTGGAAAAACTAAGGGTCCAGGAAATGAAGGAATTAGAGCGGCTGCACCACAGCCCAGGGTCATTCAGATAATTAACACTAGAGGCAGAAAGAGGTGCAGGTGTCCACCCAGGCACGTTCCTCCTGGCACCCCACGGTGGGTATCTAGGCAGAGGGAAGCTGGGACAGATCTGTGACCCAGAAGGTCCTCCTCCCTTCTCTGCCAGTCTCTCCCAGCACACTCAGATGGCCAGGATGCTGGGGTAGTCTGCTTTGGTGGTGTCCACTCATATTCTCCCGTAAGGGTTAACTGGTGTCAAGGGAAAGATTTGAGAAAAGTTGGCTGGTGATTCCAGCTGGCAGGACCAACAGAGCAGGACCAGGCATTTGGCAAAGCTTATTTCTGTAACTCAACCATAGGTTCTAATAGGAAAACTTTGAAGACTGTTTTGAAATGATGTTACAGTACCACTTCCCCAGTGTGAAATAAATAATGTGCATTCTTTTTTCCCACAGACTATGGTATTCTGATGTCATTTAAATAAATGGATGAGTCACAGAAAAGCTACTGATGTTCTTGTGAATCCCATAATTCAGCCCTGCTCCATGATGAATGCTTTATTTGCAAATATTACTGTATTCATAGAGTTTGGGCAAGTGTGTGTGTGTGTGTGTGTGTGTGTGTGTGTGTGTGTGTGTGTGTTTGATTTTTTGTTTGTTTGTGTTTTTTGTTTTTGAACTGAGGATTGGGCCCAGGGGTATTCTATCTCCAAGCTACACTCCCAACTGTATTCTTTTTTTTTTTGGCAGTATTGGGAATTGAACCCAGGGGCATTCTACCTCCAAGCTACACCCCCAGTCCTATTTTTAATTCTTTATTTTGAAACAGGGTCCCACTAAGTAGTTGAGGCTGGCCAGGAATATGTGATCCTCCTCTCTCAGCCTCCCAAGTGGTGGGATTACAAGTGTGTGCCACCATAACACACCTGGCTCTATTTTTTTTATTTTGAAACAGAGTCTTGCTAAATTGCAAAGGCTGGCCTCAAACCTGCGATCCTCCTGTCTCAGTCTCCCAAGTACTGTGATTACAGGCATGTGCCACCACACCCAGCTAAATCCTGTATTGAATTAGTTGAAAACAATCTATTTCTTGGACCCCAAAGCGAGAAAGATGGATCCAGAGCTCCTTGGAGACATGGGGAAGAAGACCCCTACATGTGGCTTGGGGTCTGCAGGGGATGTGGTTTGTATAACCACTCTGGAAGCCACAGGGAATGGGTTGGGGGGAGCCACTCCAGGTCAGAGGAAGAGAATGTATGTGAGTGAAGGAAGATCCCTCCTGGACACTCCAGTGTCTGATTAAATTCCCTTTCTGTTCACCCTTTCAACAAGCATGTATTGAGCCAGGCATGGTGGCACATGCTTGTAATCCCAGTATTTGGGAGGCTGAGATGGGAGGATTGCAGGTTTGCAGCCAGCCTCAGCTACTTAGTGAGGCCCTCCGCAACGTAGTGAGACCCTGTTTCAAAAAAAAAAGGATAAAAAATTGGGTTGAGGATGTAGCCGGGAAGTAGAATGCCCCTGGATTCCATCCCTCATACCACAAAAAGAAAAGAAAAGAAAATATAAGCATGTTTTGGTCACAAACCATGTGTCAGGCATTGTTCTAGGCATGAAGGATGCCCAGGACGGTCAAGATCAAGTCTTTGATCTCCCGGAGTTTAAACTCTCACTGAAAGAGTGGGGGCCAATCAACAAGTAAAGACCATGGTTACAGGTTGCAATAAGTACACTGCAGACAACACAGTCTGCAGATGTGGCAGGGTGGCTGGGTGGGTGCTTTACCCATGAGGTCAAAGGAGGCCTCTCTGAAGAGCTGGGACATGAGGGTGAGGAAAAGTACTAAGAAATAAAAGGAGAAGGAAGCCTGAGCAGGTGGCACATGCTAGACTTCTGGGAAGATAGCATCGAAGTAAGACACCTCTCATCAGGCACTGTGAGCTCGAATCAAATCTGCCATAAAAGTAGCTTCTACACAGAAGAAAAAAAGCAACAAAAAAGTGAACAACACTATGAAAACTGAAGTACAGCTGCACAGAATCCAGAAAGCCGACCAAGGAGAGCAAAGAAACCTGTCTGTGTGGCATTGGTGCCACGCTGCAGAGTGGTAGCTGCCATTGAACCAGCCCCCAGCGTAGGGTCTACTAACAAAGAAATGTATAACAACCTTCTGCATTCCCAGCGACCAGAGGTGGAGTAAGCAACTCCTAAACTCACATCCTAACCAGGCAGCATATCACAGCACCTTTGACAGTGACCAGAACGTGTGGTATGACCAGCTTAAGCCCACACGGGACGGGCCACTTCAGCTCACCTCTCCTTCCAGAGCAACGATCAACTGCACTGCAGAGCTTGAATCAAAACCACTGCAGAAGCAGCTTCTTGACGGAAGGAAGGAAAAGCAAAACAGCAGAAAAGTGAGCAAAGCAACAAAAGCAGCTGATCAGAACCCAGAAAACAGACCAGGGAGAACAAAGGAGCCAGCGTGTGCGTGACAGTGGCAGCCGCCATTTTGCCAGCCACCCACAGCAGCAGGGATCTACCCAAAAGATCTGCAGAGACCAAATAAAATCTATTCTTACAAACTTGCAGGGATTTTTATTTTGTTTCTTATTGTTGTTTTTAGTTTTGTTTTGTTTTTACTCTGTTTTCACTTTGTATTGCTTTGATTTATCTATGTTTGTTTGGAGGATTGGTTGCTTTGCTAGCTTTTGCTAGACCCTAGAAGTCAACACCTGAAACCCACCAAAGGCACCAATAGAGTGGGCAGAAGAAGTCCCAGAGTAATTGCAACTCAGTACAAGATACCATTTACAGAGAGAAAATAAAAATAAGAAACCTATAAATTCAGAGAAAGTGTGCAAGAGCAGCAAAGATATAAATTTAAGAACAGGGAAATCATGGGAAGGAAAAATAGCAAAGAAACAATGAATCAACATAATCCTACAATAATAGAACTCAACAACACTGAATAGCAGAGATTACCAGAAGAACAATTCAGATCTTTAATAATAGACACAACTCCAGAAAGAATAGACAAAACTTCCAGAAAGAATGCAGAGAGAACTAGAAAGAAATAAAGGAACAAATAAACAAAGAATCTGACACCCTGAGCACACACTTGTAATCCCAGCATTTGGGAGGCTGAGACTGGAGATTCCGGGTTCGAGGCCAGCCTCAACTGCTTAGTGAGGCCCTCCACAACTTAGTGAGACCCTGTTTCAGAATAAAAGATTAAAAATAGGGCTGGGGGTGCAGCTCGGGGTAGAATCCCCTGTACTGC